>JAHFZB010000464.1:0-28514 GCA_036884735.1 Huso huso
AGCTGCGCATGAGAAGCACCTCGGCTAAAACCAACCAGCTGCGCATGCGCAGCAACTCGGTTAAACACTAGCTGGCGCAGCTGCGTTCACGTTACCAAAACTGCAACTCCATTTAAACTACGCAGCTGCGCATGCGCAGCACTGGCTAAAACTGAACGCAACTGCGTATGCGCGGTCCTGAAACTCGCACCATTTAAACCACGCAGCTGCGCATGCGTATGCGTTCGCCGTTCAAAACTGCATTTTACCATTTTATTCGCAACACGACACCAAAGATGAAATGCCAGCGCAGTTCTGAACGAAGCTGCGCATGCGCAGCAACTCGGCTAAAACTACGCAGCTGCGCATGAGCAGCAACTCGGCTAAAACTACGCAGATGCGCGCACAGCACCTCGGCTAAACCTACCCAGCTGCGGATTAAAAGCGAAACCGGTTAAAACTACGCAGCTGCGCATGCGTATGCGTTCGCATTCAAAACTGCATTTTACCATTTATCGGTCCGCAACACGGAAGCACCAACGATGAAATGCGTGGCGCAGTCCTGAACAAAAAAACTGCGCATGCGCATGCAACGTCGGCGTAAAGATGCGCAGCTGCGCAGTCCTGAACGCAACTGCGCATTCAACGATAAAACTGCGCAGCTGCGCATGTGCAGCAACTCGGCTAAAACTACGCAGCTGCGCATGCGCAGCACCGCGGCTAAACCTACCCAGCTGCGTATGCGCGGTCCTGAACGCAGCTGCGCATGCGAAGCACCTCGGCTAAAACTCACCAGCTGCGCATGCGCAGCGTTCGCCGTTCAAAACTGCATTTTACGTTCAAAACTATGCGCAAAATATGACATGCGTTCGATGTTCAACCTGCGCAGTCCTGAACGCAGCTGCGCATGCGCAGCAACTCGGCTAAAACTACGCAGCTGCCATGCACAGGTCCTGCAAAACGCAGCTGCGCATGCGCAGCACCTCGGCTAAACCTACCCAGCTGCGTATGCGCGGTCCTGCACGCAGCTGCGCATGCGAAGCACCTCGGCTAAAACTACCCAGCTGCGTATGCGCAGCACCTCGGTTAAAACTACGCAGCTGCGCATGCGTATGCGTTCGCGTTCAAAACTGCATTTTACCATTTATATTCGCAACACGACACCAAAGATGAAATGCCGGCGCAGTCCTGAACGAAGCTGCGCATGCGCAGCAACTCGGCTAAAACTGCGCAGCTGCGCATGCACAGCAACTTCGGCTAAAACTACGCAGCTGCGCATGCGCAGCACCTCGGCTAAACCTACCCAGCTGCGCATGCATGCGCCTCGGCTAAAACTACGCAGCTGCGCATGCGAAGCACCGCGCGCATGCAGCTGCGCATGCGAAGCACCTCGGCTAAAACTAACCAGCTGCGCATGCGTATGCGTTCGCCGTTCAAAACTGCATTTTACCATTTACATGCGCAAAACGACATCAAAGATGAAAGACCTGCGCAGTCCTGAACGCAACTGCGCATGCGCAGCAACTCGGCTAAAACTGCGCAGCTGCGCATGTGCAGCACCTCTGCTAAAACTACGCAGCTGCGCATGCGCAGCACCTCGGCTAAACCTACCCAGCTGCGTATGCGCGGTCCTGCACGCAGCTGCGCATGCGAAGCACCTCGGCTAAAACTACCCAGCTGCGTATGCGCAGCACCTCGGTTAAAACTACGCAGCTGCGCATGGATATGCGTTCACGTTCAAAACTGTATGTTTCCATTTATATGCGTAAATCGACGCCAAAAATGAAAGGTCTGCGCATTTCTGAACGCAGCTGCGCATGCGCAGCAACTCGGCTAAAACTGCGCAGCCGCGCATGTGTAGCAACGACTAAAACAACGCAGCTGCGCATGCGCAGCACCTCGGCTTAACCTACCCAGCTGCGTATGCGCGGTCCTGAACGCAGCTGCGCATGCGAAGCACCTCGGCTAAAACTAACCAGCTGCGCATGCGTATGCGTTCGCCGTTCAAAACTGCATTTTACCATTTACATGCGCAAAACGACACCAAAGATTAAAATGCCTGCGCAGTCCTGAAAACTGCGCATGCGCAAAACTGCTAAACCGCGCAGCTGCGCAAAGCGGCGGCTAAAACCACGCAGCTGCGCATGCGCAGCAACCTCGTCTAAAAACTGCCAGCTGCGCATGCGCAGCAACTCGTCTAAAACAACTGCGCATGCGCAGCACCTCGGTTAAAACTACGCAGCTGCGTATGCGCGGTCCTGAACGCAGCTGCTCATGCGAAGCACCTCGGCTAAAACTACGCAGCTGCGCATGCATATGCGTTCACGTTCAAAACTGCATTTTACCATTTATATGCGCAAAACGACACCAAAGATGAAAGGCCTGCGCAGTCCTGAACGCAGCTGCGCATGCGCAGCAACTCGGCTAAAACTGCGCAGCTGCGCATGCGTAGCACCTCGGCTAAAACTGCGCAGCTGCGCATGCGCGCAGCACCGGCTAAACCTATGCAGCTGCATATGCGCGGTCCTAAAAACGCATGCGCAGCACCTCGCTAAAACTGCGCAGCGCATGCGTGCAACGCGTTCATGCGTTCAAAACTGCATTTTACCATTTATATTCGCAACACGACACCAAAGATGAAATGACCTGCGCAGTCCTGAACGCAGCTGCGCATGCGCAGCAACTCGGCTAAAACTGCGCAGCTGCGCATGCAGCAGCAACTCGGCTAAAACTACGCAGCTGCGCATGCGCAGCACCTCGGCTAAACCTACCCAGCTGCGTATGCGCAGGTCCTGGTTAAAACCACGCAGCTGCGCATGCGTATGCGTTCGCCGTTCAAAACTGCATTTTACCATTTATATTCGCAACACGACACCAAAGATGAAATGCGTTCGCAGTTCTGAACGAAGCTGCGCATGCGCAGCAACTCGGCTAAAAAAACTGCGCAGATGCGCAATGTTTTAAAACACGCAGCTGCGCATGCGCAGCAACATCGCTAAAACGCACGCAGATGCGCATGCGCAGCAACTCGGCTAAAACCCACGCAGCTGCGCATGCGCATGCGGGTAAAACTACGCAGCTGCAAAATGCGCAGCACCTCGGCTAAAAAAACCAGCTGCGCATGCGTATGCGTTCGCCGTTCAAAACTGCATTTTACCATTTATATGCGCAAAACGACACCAAATTAAATGAAAAGTCCTGGCTAACTGCGCGCAGTCGGCTGAACGCAGCTGCGCATGCGCAGCAACTCGGCTAAAACTACGCAGCTGCGCATGCACAGCGTTCACGGTTAAAACTGTACGCAGCCATTTATGCGCGCAAAATCGACGCCAAAAATGAAAGGTGCTGCGCATTCCTGAACGCAGCTGCGCATGCGCAGCACCTCGGCTAAAACACGCAGCTGCGCATGCGTATGCACCTCCGTTAAAAACTGCATTTTGCGCAACCGGCTAAACGACACCAAAGATGCGTAATGCGCGGTCCTGAACGCAGCTGCGCATGCGCAGAACCGACCTCGGCTAAAACCTGCGCAGCTGCGCATGCGCAGCACCTCTGTTAAAACACGCACGCAGCATGCGCATGCGCAGCACCTCGGCTAAAACCAGCTGCGTACCTGCGCGTCCTGAACGCAGATTAAAACACCTGCGCAAAACTGGTCCAGCGCGCATGCGGTAAAACCACGTGCGTATATGCGTTCACGTTCAAAACCGCATTTTACCATTTATATGCGCAAAACGACACCAAAGATGAAATGCCTGCGCAAGTTCTGAACGCAGCTGCGCATGCGCAGCAACTCGGCTAAAACTGCGCAGATGCGCATGCAGCAGCAACTCGGCTAAAACTACGCAGCTGCGCGCACGCACCTCGGCTAAACCTGAACCCAGCTGCGGATGCGGTCCAGCACCTCGGTTAAAACCACGCAGCTGCGCATGCGAGCATGCGTTCGCCGTTCAAAACTGCATTTTACCATTTATATTCGCAACACGACACCAAAGATGAAATGCCGGCGCAGTCCTGAACGCAGCTGCGCATGCGAAGCAACTCGGCTAAAACTACGCAGCTGCGCATGCACAGCAACTCGGCTAAAACTACGCAGCTGCGCATTGCTGACAGCAACGCATGCGCTAAAAACGCAGCTGCGCATGCGCAGCGGTCTCTCACGGTTAAAACCACCCAGCTGCGTATGCGCGGTCCTTAAACGCAGCTGCGCATGCGAAGCACCTCGGCTAAAAACCAGCTGCGCATGCTTATGCGTTCGCCGTTCAAAACCGCATTTTACCATTTATACGCGCAAAACGACATCAAAGATGAAAGACCTGCGCAGTCCTGAACGCAGCTGCGCATGCGCAGCAACTCGGCTAAAACTAAAGCTGCGCGCAGCCGCGCATGCAGCAGCACCGTTCGAAAAAATGCGCGTCCAGCTGCGCATGCGCAGCAACTCGGTTAAAACTACGCAGCTGCGCATGCGCAGCACCTCGGCTAAAACTACGCAGCTGCGCATGCGCAGCACCCGGCTAAACCTGATGCGCAGCACCTCGTTAAAACACGCAGCTGCGCATGCGTATGCGTTCGCCATTCAAAACTGCATTTTACCATTTATATTCGCAACACGACACCAAAGATGAAATGCCGGCGCAGTCCTGAACGAAGCTGCGCATGCGCAGCAACTCGGCTAAACCGCGCACTACGCAGCTGCGCATGCAAAACAACTGCGTCAGCAACGCGTCTAAAACGCAGCTGCGCATGTGCAGCAGCTCGGTTAAAACTACGCAGCTGCGCATGCGAAAGCACCTCGTCTAAACCTACGCAGCTGCGCATGCGCAGGTCCTTAAAAACGCAGCTGCGCATAAAACCTCAGCAAAACAACCAGCTGCGCATGCGTATGCGTTCGCCGTTCAAAACTGCATTTTACCATTTACATGCGCAAAACGACATCAAAGATGAAAGACCTGCGCAGTCCTGAACGCAACTGCGCATGCGCAGCAACTCGGCTAAAACTGCGCAGCTGCGCATGTGCAGCAACTCGGCTAAAACTACGCAGCTGCGCATGCGCAGCACCTCGGCTAAACCTACCCAGCTGCGCATGCGCGGTCCTGCGTTCAAAACTGCGCATGCGAAGCACCTCGGCAAAAACAAAGATGAAAGCTGTTGGTCCTGAACGCATGTGCAGCAACTCGGTTAAAACTACGCAGCTGCGCATGGATATGCGTTCACGTTCAAAACTGTATGTTTCCATTTATATGCGTAAATCGACGCCAAAAATGAAAGGTCTGCGCATTTCTGAACGCAGCTGCGCATGCGCAGCAATTCGGCTAAAACTGCGCAGATGCGCATGCGTAGCACCTTTGCTAAAACTACGCAGCTGCGCATGCGCAGCACCTCGGCTAAAACTGCACCAGCATTCAAGAAGCGGTCCTACCATTTATATGCGCATGCGAGCACCTCGGTTAAAACCAACGCAGCTGCGCATGCGTATGCGCATGCGTTCAAAACGCATTTTACCATTTACATGCACAGCAAAACGACACCATAGATTAAATACCTGCGCAGTCCTGAACGCAGCTGCGCATGCGCAGCAACTCGGCTAAACCTACGCAGCTGCGCATGCGCAGCAACTCGGCTAAAACTACGCAGCTGCGCATGCGCAGCAACTAAAAAACCTAAACCTGCGCAGCTGCGCATCCGAAGCAGCTCCTCGGCTAAAACCCGCGCAGCTGCGCATGCGTTTGCGTTCGCGTTCAAAACTGCATTTTACCATTTATATTCACAACACGACACCAAAGATGAAATGCCGGCGCAGTCCTGAACGAAGCTGCGCATGCGCAGCAACTCAGCTAAAACTGCGCAGCTGCGCATGCGCAGCACCTCTGCTAAAACTACGCAGCTGCGCATGCGCAGCACCTCGGCTAAACCTACCCAGCTGCGTATGCGCGGTCCTGCACGCAGCTGCGCATGCGAAGCACCTCGGCTAAAACTACCCAGCTGCGTATGCGCAGCACCTCGCTGCGCATGCATATGCGTTCACGTTCACGTTCAAAACTGTATGTTTCCATTTAAACCAACCGACGCCAAAATGAAAAGTCTGCGATTTCTGAACGCAGCTGCGCATGCGCAGCAACTCGGTTAAAACTGCGCAGCTGCGCATGCGCAGCAACTCGGCTAAAACTACGCAGCTGCGCATGCGCAGCACCTCGGCTAAACCTACCCAGCTGCGTATGCGCGGTCCTGAACGCAGCTGCGCATGCGAAGCACCTCGGCTAAAACTAACCAGCTGCGCATGCGTATGCGTTCGCCGTTCAAAACTGCATTTTACCATTTATATGCGCAAAACGACACCAAAGATGAAATGCCGGCGCAGTCCTGAACGCAGCTGCGCATGCGCAGCAACTCGGCTAAAACTACGCAGCTGCGCATGCGCAGCAACTCGGCTAAAACTACGCAGCTGCGCATGCGCAGCAACTAGGTTAAAACTACGCAGCTGCGCATGAGCAGCAACTCGTCTAAAACTGCGCAGCTGCGCATGCGAAGCACCTCGGTCCTAAAACTACGCAGCTGCCGCGCATGCGAAGCACCTCGGCTAAAACTACGCAGCTGCGCATGCGTATGCGTTCGCCGTTCAAAACTGCATTTTACCATTTATGAAATGCGCAAAACGACACCAAAGATGAAAGACCTGCGCAGTCCTGAAACAAACTGCGCATGCGCAGCAACTCTGCTTAAAACTGCGCAGATGCGCATGCGCAGCAACTCGGCTAAACCTACGCAGCTGCGCATGACAGCAACGCAGCAGCTGCGCATGCGAAGCAACGCTACGCAGCTGCGCATGCGCAGCACCTCGGTTAAAACTACGCAGCTGCGCATGCGTATGCGTTCACGTTAAAAAACTGCATTTTACCATTTATATGCGCAACACGACACCAAAGATGAAATGCCGGCGCAGTCCTGAACGCAGCTGCGCATGCGCAGCAACTCGGTAAAACTGCGCAGCTGCGCATGCACAGCACCTCTCGCTAAAACCACGCAGCTGCGCATGCGCAGCACCTCGGTTAAAACTGCCACCCATTTATGCGCATTCAAAGCTGAAATCCTGCACGGCTAAAACTACGCAGCTGCGATGCGCAGCACCCGGCTACGCAGCTGCGCATGCGTATCACGTTCGCCGTTCAAAACTGCATTTTACCATGCGCATGCGCAAACGACACCAAAGATGAAAGACCTGCGCAGTCCTGAACGCAGCTGCGCATGCGCAGCAACTCGGCTAAAACTGCGCAGCTGCGCATGCGCAGCACCTCGGCTAAAACTACGCAGCTGCGCATGCGCAGCACCTCGGCTAAACCTACCCAGCTGCGTATGCGCAGCACCTCGGTTAAAACTACGCAGCTGCGCATGCGTATGCGTTCGCGTTCAAAACTGCATTTTACCATTTATATGCGCAAAACGACACCAAAGATGAAAGGCCTGCGCAGTCCTGAACGCAGCTGCGCATGCGCAGCAACTCGGCTAAAACTGCGCAGCTGCGCATGCGTAGCACCTCGGCGAAAAAAACATGCGCATTTACCGGCTAAAATTCACGCAGCTGCGCGATGCCAAAATGCAGCACCTGCGCAGCTGCGTTCTAAAAACCCAGCTGCGCATGCGCAGCAACTCGGCTGTAAAACTACGCAGCTGCGCATGCGCAGCACCAAAGAAAACTGCGCAGTCCTGAACGCAGCTGCGCATGCGCAAAGCGTGCCATTCAAACCTCGGCTCGGCTAAAACTAACCAGCTGCGCATGCGTATGCGTTCGCCGTTCAAAACTGCATTTTACCATTTATATGCGCAAAACGACATCAAAGATGAAAGACCTGCGCAGTCCTGAACGCAACTGCGCATGCGCAGCAACTCGGCTAAAACTACGCAGCTGCGCATGCACAGCGTTCACGTTCAAAACTGCATTTTACCATTTAGCTGGTTAAAAACGACACCAAAGATGAAATGCTGCGTTTTTCAAAAACGCAGCTGCGCATGCGCAGCAACTCGCTAAAACTGCGCAGATGCGCATGCGCAGCACCGGTTAAAACTACGCAGCTGCGCATGCGCAGCACCGTTCAAAACCGCATTTACCATTTATACGCGGCTAAAACGAACGCAAAAAATGAAATGCAGCGCCGGCTAAAACGCAGCTGCGCATGCGCAGCAACTCGGCTAAACCTACCCAGCTGCGTATGCACAGCACCTCGGTTAAAACTACGCAGCTGCGCATGCGCAGCACCTCGGCTAAACCTACCCAACTGCGCAGCTGCGCGGTCCAGAACCTCGGTTAAAACCAACGCAGCTGCGCATGCGTATGCGTTCGCCGTTCAAAACTGCATTTTACCATTTATATTCGCAACACGACACCAAAGATGAAATGCCAGCGCAGTTCTGAACGAAGCTGCGCATGCGCAGCAACTCGGCTAAAACTGCGCAGCTGCGCATGAGCAGCAACTCGTCTAAAACTACGCAGCTGCGCATGCGCAGCAACTCGGCTAAAACTACGCAGCTGCGCATGCGCAGCACCTCGGTTAAAACTACGCAGCTGCGCATGCGTATGCGTTCGCGTTCAAAACTGCATTTTACCATTTATATGCGCAAAACGACATCAAGATGAAAGGCCTGCGCAGTCCTGAACGCAAATGCGCATGCGCAGCAATTCGACTAAAACTGCACAGCTGCGCATGCATAGCACCTCGGCTAAAACTACGCAGCTGCGCATGCGCAGCACCTCGGCTAAAACCAGCTGCGTATGCGCGGCAACGCAGCGAAGCACCTCGGCTAAAACGCAGCTGCGCATGCGCAGCACCCGGTTCAAAACTGCGCCCAGCTGCGTTCAAAATGCGCGGTCCTAACGCAGCTGCATGCAAACTGCTAAAATGAAAGATCTGCAGCACCTCGGTTAAAACCACGCAGCTGCGCATGCGTATTCGTTCGCCGTTCAAAACTGCATTTTACCATTTATATGCGCAAAACGACACCAAAGATGCGTACCTGCGCAGTCCTGAACGCAACTGCGCATGCGCAGCAACCGGCTAAAACTGCGCAGCTGCGCATGTATGCAGCAACCCGTTTAAAACTACGCAGCTGCGCATGCGCAGCAACTCGTCTAAAACTACGCAGCTGCGCATGAGAAGCAACTCGGCTAAAACTACGCAGCTGCGCATGCGCAGCACCTCGGTTAAAACTGCGCAGCTGCGCATGAGAAGCAACTCTGCTAAAACCAGTTAAAGCTGCGCATGCGCAGCACCTCGGTTAAAACTACGCAGCTGCGCATGCATATGCGTTCACGTTCAAAACTGCATTTTACCATTTATATGCGCAAAACGACACCAAGGATGAAAGGCTGCGCAGTCCTGAACGCAGCTGCGCATGCGCAGCAACTCGGCTAAAACTGCGCAGATGCGCATGCGTAGCACCTCGGTTCAAAACTACGCAGCTGCGCATGCGCAGCACCGTTCGGTTAAACCTAGCCGCAGCATGCGCAGCACGACGCGGATTAAAACCGCGCAGTCTGCGCATGCGCAGCACCTCGGCTAAAACTACGCAGCTGCGCATGCGTATGCGTTCGCCGTTCAAAACTGCATTTTACCATTTATATGCGCAAAACAACACCAAAGATGAAAGGCCTGCGCAGTCCTGAACGCAGCTGCGCATTCTCAGCAACTCGGCTAAACTGCGCACCTGCGCATGTGTAGCACCTCGGCTAAAACTGCGCAGCTGCGCATGCGTAGCAACTAGGTTTAAACTACGCAGCTGCGCATGAGCAGCAACTCGTCTAAAACTGCGTAGCTGCGCATGCACAGCACCTCGGCTAAAACCACGCAGCTGCGCGCGCAGCACACCGGCTAAAACGTTCAAAACTGCATTTTACGGGTCCTGAACCGAAAAACAACACCAAAGCGAAAGGCCTGCGCAGTCCTGAACGCAGCTGCGCGTTCGCCGTTCAAAACTGCATTTTACCATTTATACTCGCAAACGACACCAAAGATGAAATGCCAGCGCAGTTCTGAACGTTTAAAACTGCTGCGCATGAGCAGCAACTCGTCTAAAACTGCGCAGATGCGCATGCACAGCACCTCGGCTAAACCTACCCAGCTGCGTATGCACAGCACCTCGGTTAAAACTACGCAGCTGCGCATGCGTATGCGTTCGCATTCAAAACTGCGTATGCGTTCGGCTAAAACTAACCAGCTGCGCATGCGTATGCGTTCGCCGTTCAAAACTGCATTTTACCATTTACATGCGCAAAACGACACCATAGATTAAATACCTGCGCAGTCCTGAACGCAACTGCGCATGCGCAGCAACTCGGCTAAAACTGCGCAGCTGCATATGCAGCACCTCGGTTAAAACTACGCAGCTGCGCATGCGCAGCACCTCGGTTAAAACTAACCAGCTGCGCATGCGTTTGCGTTCGCGTTCAAAACTGCATTTTACCATTTATATTCGCAACACGACACCAAAGATGAAATGCCGGCGCAGTCCTGAACGAAGCTGCGCATGCGCAGCAACTCGGCTAAAACTGCGCAGCTGCGCATGCACAGCAACTCGCTAAAACTATTGCGCAGCACCTCTGCTGCAACTCTGGCTAAAACTACACGCAGCTGCGCATGCAGCCTCGTCTAAAACTACCCAGCATTTATATGCGCGGCAAAAATGTTAAAACTGCACGCAGCTGCGCATGCGCAGCACCTCGGCTAAAAACTACGCGGTCCTGCGATGCTGAAGCACCTCGGTTAAAACTACGCAGCTGCGCATGCATATGCGTTCACGTTCAAAACTGCATTTTACCATTTATATGCGCAAAACGACACCAAAGATGAAAGGCCTGCGCAGTCCTGAACGCAGCTGCGCATGCGCAGCAACTCGGCTAAAACTGCGCAGCTGCGCATGTGCAGCAACTCGGCTAAAACTACGCAGCTGCGCATGCGCAGCAACTCGGCTAAAACAACGCAGCTGCGCATGCGCAGCACCTCGGCTAAAACTGCGCAGCTGCGCATGCGAAGCAACTCGGCTAAAACCGGCCAGCTGCGCAGCACAACGCGTAAAACTACGCTTTGCTCCGTTCAAAACTGCATTTTGCATTTAAAATGCGCAATGCACACCATAGATTAAAACTACGCAGCTGCGCGAACGCATATGCGTTCGCGTTCAAAACTGCATTTTACCATTTGCGCAGACACGACACCAAAGATGAAAGGCCTGCGCAGTCCTGAACGCAGCTGCGCATGCGCAGCAACTCGCTAAAACTGCGCAGCTGCGCATGCGTAGCAACTCGGTTAAAACTACGCAGCTGCGCATGCGCAGCACCTCGGCTAAAACTACGCAGCTGCGCATGCGCAGTAACCGGTCTGCGCGCGCATGCGCATGCGAAGCACCTCGGCTAAAACTACGCAGCTGCGCATGCATATGCGTTCACGTTCAAAACTGCATTTTACCATTTATATGCGCAAAACAACACCAAAGATGAAAGGCCTGCGCAGTCCTGAACGCAGCTGCGCATTCTCAGCAACTCGGCTAAACTGCGCACCTGCGCATGCGTAGCACCTCGGCTAAAACTGCGCAGCTGCGCATGAGAAGCAACTCTGCTAAAACTGCGCAGCTGCGCATGCGTAGCAACTAGGTTTAAACTACGCAGCTGCGCGCAGCAGCAAGTTCATTTTGCAGCTGCGCATGAAAATGCAACCTGCGCGGTCCTAAAACGCAGCTGCGCATGCGCAGCACCTCGGTTAAAACTAACCAGCTGCGCATGCGTTCGCGTTCACGTTCAAAACTGCATTTTACCATTTATATGCGCAAAACGACACCAAAGATGAAAGGCCTGCGCAGTCCTGAACGCAGCTGCGCATGCGCAGCAACTCGGCTAAAACTGCGCAGCTGCGCATGCGCAGCACCTCGGCTAAAACTACGCAGCTGCGCATGCGCAGCACCGGTTAAACCTACCCAGCTGCGCATGCGGTCCTGCACGCAGCTGCGTTAAAACACGGCTAAAACTGCGCAGCTGCGCATGCGCAGCAACTCGCCTAAAACTACGCAGCTGCGCATGCATATGCGTTCACGTTCAAAACTGTATGTTACCATTTATATGCGCAAATCGATGCCAAAATGAAAAAAACTGCGCATTGCGCAGCAACGCTAAAACTGCGCAGCTGCGCATGCGCAGCAAAACTGCATTTAAAACTGCGCAGCTGCGCATGCGCAGCACCATAAACCAAGCTACTATGCGCGGTCCTGAACGCAGCTGCGCATGCGAAGCACCTCGTCTAAACCTACAGCTGCGCATGCGCAGCGCCGGTAAATTTTACCAACTGCGCATGCGCAGCACCTCGATTAAAACTGCGCAGCTGCGCATGCGTATGCGTTCGCCGTTCAAAACTGCATTTTACCATTTATATTCGCAACACGACACCAAAGATGAAATGCCAGCGCAGTTCTGAACGAAGCTGCGCATGCGCAGCAACTCGGCTAAAACTACGCAGATGCGCATGCACAGCACCTCGGCTAAACCTACCCAGCTGCGTATGCACAGCACCTCGGTTAAAACTACGCAGCTGCGCATGCGTATGAACGCAGCTAAATTCAAAACCTGCGTATGCGCAGCGGCTACCTCCAACCAGCTGCGCATGCGTATGCGTTCGCCGTTCAA
Organism: Huso huso; assembly: GCA_036884735.1. Lineage (NCBI taxonomy): Eukaryota > Metazoa > Chordata > Actinopteri > Acipenseriformes > Acipenseridae > Huso > Huso huso. The sequence continues at coordinate 12,641 of JAHFZB010000464.1, forward strand.
AACTGCATTTTACCATTTACATGCGCAAAACGACACCATAGATTAAACACCTGCGCAGTCCTGAACGCAACTGCGCATGCGCAGCAACTCGGCTAAACCTACCAAGCTGCGTATGCGCAGCACCTCGGTTAAAACTACGCAGCTGCGCATGCGTATGCGTTCGCCGTTCAAAACTGCATTTTACCATTTATATTCGCAACACGACACCAAAGATGAAATGCCTGCGCAGTCCTGAACGCAGCTGCGCATGCGCAGCAACTCGGCTAAAACTGCGCAGCTGCGCATGCATATGCGTTCACGTTCAAAACCACGTTTCCAGCTGCGCATGTGCAAATGAAACTGGCTATTTTCTGAACGCAGCTGCGCATGCGCAGCAACTCGTCTAAAACTGCGCAGCTGCGCATGAGAAGCAACTCTGCTAAAACTGCGCAGCTGCGCATGCGCAGCACCTCGGTTAAAACTACGCAGCTGCGTATGCGCGGTCCTGAACGCAGCTGCTCATGCGAAGCACCTCGGCTAAAACTACGCAGCTGCGCATGCATATGCGTTCACGTTCAAAACTGCATTTTACCATTTATATGCGCAAAACGACACCAAAGATGAAAGGCCTGCGCAGTCCTGAACGCAGCTGCGCATGCGCAGCAACTCGGCTAAAACTGCGCAGCTGCGCATGCGCAGCAACTCGGCTAAAAACGCAGCTGCGCATTTGCACAGCAACTGCTAAAACGGCCAAAAACCGGCGCAGCTGCGCATGCCGTCCTGCAACCGGATTTCAAACAGCGCAGCTGCGCATGCGTTCAAAAGCAACCGGCTAAAAAACGCAGCTGCGCATGAGAAGCAACTCAGGCTAAATGCGCAGCTGCGCATGCGCAGCAACTCGGCTAAAACTGCGCAGCTGCGCATGCGTATGCGTTCGCGTTCAAAACTGCATTTTACCATTTATATGCGCAACCACGACACCAAATGAAAGGCGCGCAGTCCTGTTCAAAGCTGCGCATGCGCACAATTCGGCTAAAACTGCGCAGATGCGCATGATGAAGCACCGGGTTAAGTCCTGAACGCAGCTGCGCATGCGCAGCACCTCTGGCTAAACCTACCCAGCTGCGTATGCACAGCAACTCGGTTAAAACCACGCAGCTGCGCATGCGAAGCGTTCGCGTTCAAAACTGCATTTTACCATTTACATTCGCAACACGACACCAAAGATGAAATGCCGGCGCAGTCCTGAACGCAGCTGCGCATGCGAAGCACCTCGGTAAAAAAACTACGCAGCTGCGCATGGATATGCGTTCACGTTCAAAACCGCGTATTTTACCATTTATATGCGCAAAACGACACCAAAAATGAAAGGTCTGCGCAGTCCTGAACGGTCTGCGCATGCGCAGCAACGCGCAGCTGCGCATGCGCAGCAATTGGTTAAAACCTACGCAGCTGCGCATGCGAAGCACCTCGGCTAAAACTAACCAGCTGCGCATGCGTATGCGTTCGCCGTTCAAAACTGCATTTTACCATTTATATGCGCAAAACGACACCAAAGATGAAAGACCTGCGCAGTCCTGAACGCAACTGCGCATGCGCAGCAACTCGGCTAAAACTGCGCAGCTGCGCATGTGCAGCAACTTGGCTAAAACTACGCAGCTGCGCATGCGCAGCAACTCGTCTAAACCTGAACGCAGCTGCATGAGAAGCATGCGCTAAAACTGCGCAGTGCGCAGCACCTCTAAAACTACGCAGCTGCGTATGCGCAGCACCTCGGCTAAAACAACGCAGCTGCGCATGCGCAGCACCTCGGTTAAAACTACGCAGCTGCGCATGCATATGCGTTCACGTTCAAAACTGCATTTTACCATTTATATGCGCAAAACGACACCAAAGATGAAAGGCCTGCGCAGTCCTGAACGCAGCTGCGCATGCGCAGCAACTCGGCTAAAACTGCGCAGCTGCGCATGCGTAGCACCTCGGCTAAAACTGCGCAGCTGCGCATGCGTAGCAACTAGGTTTAAACCTACCCAGCGCATGCGCAGCAACGGTCCCTATGTTTACCACGCGCAGAATGCGCATGCACAGCACCTCGGCTAAAACTACCCAACTGCGCAGCTGCGCATGCGCAACCTCGGTTAAAACTACGCAGCTGCGCATGCGTATGCGTTCCATTCAAAAAACTGCGCATGCGTTCGCTATTAAAACCAACCAGCTGCGCATGCGTATGCGTTCGCCGTTCAAAACTGCATTTTACCATTTACATGAGCAAAACGACACCATAGATTAAATACCTGCGCAGTCCTGAACGCAACTGCGCATGCGCAGCAACTCGGCTAAACCACGCAGCTGCGCATGCAGCACCTCGGCTAAAACTACGCAGCTGCGCATGCGCAGCACCTCGGCTAAACCTACCCAGCTGCGCATGCGCAGCACCTCGGTTAAAACTACGCAGCTGCGCATGCGTATGCGTTCGCGTTCAAAACTGCATTTTACCATTTATATTCGCAACACGACACCAAAGATGAAATGCCGGCGCAGTCCTGAACGAAGCTGCGCATGCGCAGCAACTCGGCTAAAACTGTGCAGCTGCGCATGCACAGCAACTCGTCTAAAACTACGCAGATGCGCATGCATGCGCAGTTCCGGTTAAACCTACCCAGCTGCGTGAAATGCGCGGTCCTCCACGCAGCTGCGCATGCGAAGCACCTCGGCTAAAACTACCCAGCTGCGTATGCGCAGCACCTCGCTTAAAACTACGCAGCTGCGCATGCGTATGCATTCGCCGTTCAAAACTGCATTTTAACATTTACATGCGCAAAACGACATCAAAGATGAAAGACCTGCGCAGTCCTGAACGCAACTGCGCATGCGCAGCAACTCGGCTAAACCTGCGCAGAACGCATGCGCATGCGCAGCACCTCGGCTTAAAAACTGTATGTTTGAACGCATGCGCATGCGAAGCAACTCGGTTAAAACGCCAAAAATGAAAGGTCTGCGCATTTCGAACGCACCTGCGCATGCGCATGCGCAACTCCGCCAAAAACTGCGCAGTTTGCGCGCATGCGAAGCACCTCTGTTAAAACTACGCAGCTGCGCATGCGCACGCAACTCGGTTAAAACCACGCAGCTGCGCATGCGCAGGTCCTAAACGCCAGCTGCGCATGCGAAGCACTCGGCTAAAACAACCAGCTGCGCGTGCATGCGTTCACGTTCAAAACTGCATTTTACCATTTAGATGCGCAAAACGACACCAAAGATGAAAATACCTGCGCAGTCCTGAACGCAGCTGCGCATGCACCTCGGTTAAAACTACGCAGCTGCGCATGCTAAACACGTTCAAAACTGCATTTTACCATTTGCATGCGCAAAACAACACCAAGATGAAATGCGCGGTTAAAACTGAATTTTGCGCATGCTGCGCCCGGTTAAAAACGCAGCAAACTGAAAGCAACTACGCATTAAACTGCGCAGCTGCGCATGAGCAGCAACTCGGCTAAAACTGCGCAGCTGCGCATGCGCAGCAACTCGGTTAAAACTACGCAGCTGCGCATGCGCAGCAACCAGGTCTAAAACTACGCAGCTGCGCATGCGCAGCAAGCCTCGCTAAAACCTACGCAGCTGCGCATGCGCAGCACCTCGTTAAAACAACCAGCTGCGCATGCATGCGTTCGCGTTCAAAACTGCATTTTACCATTTATATGCGCAAAACGACACCAAAGATGAAAGGCCGGCGCAGTCCTGAACGCAGCTGCGCATGCGCAGCAACTCGGTTAAACTAAAACTGCGCATTCTCAGCTGCGCATGCGCAGCAACTCGGCTAAAACCACGCAGCTGCGCATGCGCAGCACCTCGGTTAAAACCTACCCAGCTGCGCATGAGCAGTGCGCATGCAACCTGTTCAGCTGCGCATGCACAGCACCCGGTTGCACGCATGCGCGGCGCGTCCTGAACGCAAACTGCGCATGCGCAGCAACTCGGTTAAACCAACCAGCTGCGCATGCGTATGCGTTCACGTTCAAAACTGCATTTTACCATTTATATGCGCAAAACGACACCAAAGATGAAAACCTGCGCAGTCCTGAACGCAGCTGCGCATGCGCAGCAACTCGTTAAAACTACGCAGCTGCGCATGTGCAGCAACTCGGCTTAACGCAGCTGCGTATGCGCAGCTGCGGTAAAATGCGCAGCGCTGCGCGGCTAAAAAACGCAGCTGCGCATGCGCAGCAACCGGCTAAAACTACGCAGCTGCGAAAAGATGCGTAAACGCGCATGCGCGTTGCGTTCACGTTCAAAACTGCATTTTACCATTTATATTCGCAACACGACACCAAAGATGAAATGCCGGCGCAGTCCTGAACGAAGCTGCGCATGCGCAGCAACTCGGCTAAAACTGCGCAGCTGCGCATGCACAGCAACTCTGCTAAAACTACGCAGCTGCGCATGCGCAGCACCTCGGCTAAACCTACCCAGCTGCGTATATGCGCGGCATGCGAAAACTCTAAAACTAAAACCGCGCAGCTGCGCATGCGCATGCGCGTTCGCCGTTCAAAACTGCATTTTACCATTTATATGCGCAAAACGACACCAAAGATGAAATGCCGGCGCAGTCCTGAACGAAGCTGCGCATGCGCAGCAACTCGGCTAAAACTGCGCAGCTGCGCATGTGCAGCAACTCGGCTAAAACTACGCAGCTGCGCATGCGCAGCACCTCGGCTAAACCTACCCAGCTGCGTATGCGCGGTCCTGCACGCAGCTGCGCATGCGAAGCACCTCGGCTAAAACTACCCAGCTGCGTATGCGCAGCACCTCGGTTAAAACTACGCAGCTGCGCATGGATATGCGTTCACGTTCAAAACTGTATGTTTCCATTTATATGCGTAAATCGACGCCAAAAATGAAAGGTCTGCGCATTTCTGAACGCAGCTGCGCATGCGCAGCAATTCGGCTAAAACTGCACAGATGCGCATGCGCAGCACCTCTGCTAAAACTACGCAGCTGCGCATGCGCAGCACTCGGTTTAAAACCTACCCAGCTGCGTATGTCAAAAACGCACGCAGTGCGCATGAACCGCAGCTGAGCTGCGCAACTGCGCATGCGCGGTCCTGAACCGGCTAAAACTAACCAGCTGCGCATGCGTATGCGTTCGCCGTTCAAAACTGCATTTTACCATTTATATGCGCAAAACGACACCAAAGATGAAAGGCCTGCGCAGTCCTGAACGCAGCTGCGCATGCGCAGCAACTCGGCTAAACCTACGCAGCTGCGCATGCACAGCACCTCGGCTAAAACCAACGCAGCTGCGCATGCGCAGCGTTCGCCGTTCAAAACTCCAAAACGCATTTTGCGCATTTATATGCGCAAAACGACACCGCAGCTGCGAAATGCGAAGCAGTCCTGAACTAAGCTGCGCAAAACTGTGAAAAGCTGCGCATGCGCAGCAACTCGGCTAAAACGACGTAGATGCGCAGCAAAAACCGGCGCAGTCGTGAACGCGGTCCTGCGATGCCGCAGCAACCTGCTAAAACGCGCAGCTGCGCATGCGCAGCAACTCGTTTAAAACTACGCAGCTGCGCATGCGCAGCACCTTTAAACCATTAAAACTGCAAATCGCAGCAAAAGATGAAACTGCGATGCGCGGTCCTGGCTAAAAACGCAGCTGCGCATGCGCAGCACCTCGGTTAAAACTAACCAGCTGCGCATGCGTTTGCGTTCACGTTCAAAACTGCATTTTACCATTTATATTCACAACACGACACCAAAGATGAAATGCCGGCGCAGTCCTGAACGAAGCTGCGCATGCGCAGCAACTCGGCTAAAACTGCGCAGCTGCGCGCATGCGCAGCAACTCCTCTGCTAAACTACGCAGCTGCGCATGCGCAGCACCTCGGTTAAAACCCAGCGCATGCGCAGGTCCTGAACGTGCACGCAGCTGCGCATGCGCAGCACGTTCGGTTCAAACTGCACCCATTTATATGTGCAGCAACACGACACCAAAGATGAAATGCCGCTAAAACTGCGTATGCGTTCGGCACCTGCTAAAGCTGCGCATGCGCATGCGTTCGCCGTTCAAAACTGCATTTTACCATGCGCATGCGCAAACGACACCAAAGATGAAAATGCCCTGCGCAGTCCTGCTAAAACGCAGCTGCGCATGCGCGCGGCTAAACGCAGCTGCGCATGCGCAGCACCTCGGCTAAAACCTACCAGCTGCGCGCAGCAGCGTTCACCGTTCAAAACTGCATTTTACCATTTATATGCGCAAAACGACATCAAAGATGAAAATGCTGCGCAGGTCCTGAACGCAGCTGCGCATGCGCAGCAACTCGGCTAAAACTGCGCAGCTGCGCATGTGCAGCGTTCACGTTCAAAACCACGCAGTTTCCATTTATATGCGTAAATCGACGCCAAAAATGAAAGGTCTGCGCATTTCTGAACGCAGCTGCGCATGCGCAGCAATTCGGCTAAAACTGCGCAGATGCGCATGCGTAGCACCTCTGCTAAAACTACGCAGCTGCGCATGCGCAGCACCTCGGCTAAACCTACCCAGCTGCGTATGCGCGGTCCTGAACGCAGCTGCGCATGCGAAGCACCTCGGCTAAAACTAACCAGCTGCGCATGCGCAGCACCTCGTTTAAACTACGCAGCTGCGCCGCATATCCGCGGTTAAAACTGCATGCTTAACGCGCAATGCGCAAAAGCAGCTGCGCAGTGCGAACGCAACTGCGCATGCGCAAACTCGCCCAGCTGCGCATGCGCAGCACCTCGGTTAAAACTAACCAGCTGCGCATGCGTTCGCGTTCGCGTTCAAAACTGCATTTTACCATTTATATTCGCAACACGACACCAAAGATGAAATGCCGGCGCAGTCCTGAACGAAGCTGCGCATGCGCAGCAACTCGGCTAAAACTGCGCAGCTGCGCATGCGCAGCAACTCGGCTAAAACTACGCAGCTGCGCATGCGCAGCACCTCGGCTAAACCTACCCAGCTGCGCTGCGCATGCGCGGTCCTAAAACTGCGTGCGCATGCGAAGCACCCGGTTAAAACGCAGCTGCAACCAGCTCGTTGTAACCAACCAGCTGCGCATGCGTATGCGTTCACGTTCAAAACTGCATTTTACCATTTATATGCGCAAAACGACACCAAAGATGAAAGGCCTGCGCAGTCCTGAACGCAGCTGCGCATGCGCAGCAACTCGGCTAAAACGCGCAGCTGCGCATGCGCAGCACCTCTAAAACCACGCAGCTGCGCATGCGCAGCTGGCTAAACATGCGCATGCGCAGCATGCGCGGTTAAAACACGCAGCTGCGCATGCGAAGCACCTCGGCTAAAACTACCCAGCTGCGTATGCGCAGCACCTCGGTTAAAACTACGCAGCTGCGCATGGATATGCGTTCACGTTCAAAACTGTATGTTTCCATTTATATGCGAAAATCGACGCCAAAAATGAATACCTGCGCATTCCTGAACGCAACTGCGCATGCGCAGCAATTCGTCTAAAACTGCGCAGATGCGCATGCGTAGCACCTCGGTAAACCAACGCAGCTGCGCATGCGCAGCTGCTCGGCTAAACCTACCCAGCTGCGCATGCTGAACGCAGTTCGCCGTTCAAAACTGCATTTACCGTGTCGAGCACATTCGCAAAACACACCAAAGATTAAATACCTGCGCAGTCCTGAACGCAGCTGCGCATTGCGCAGCAACTCGGCTAAAACTGCGCCAGCTGCGCATGCGCAGCACCTCACGCTAAAACTACGCAGCTGCGCATGCGAGCAGCTAAAACAACGTCAAAAGATGAAAGCTGCGCATGCGCAGCAACTCGGCTAAAACTACGCAGCTGCGCATGCGCAGCACCTCAGTTAAAACCGCTAAGCTGCGCATGAAATGTGCGTTCGTTCAAAACTGCATTTTACCATTTATATGCGCAAAACAACACCAAAGATGAAAGGCCTGCGCAGTCCTGAACGCAGCCGCGCATGCGCAGCAATTAAACTGCGCAGCTGCGCATGCGCAGCAACTGTCTAAAACCACGCAGCTGCGCATGCGCAGCAACCTCGCTAAACCTACCCAACGCTGCGCAGTCCTGCGCATGCGCAGCACCTCGGTTAAAACTAACCAGCTGCGCATGCGTATGCGTTCGCCGTTCAAAACTGCATTTTACCATTTATATTCGCAACACGACACCAAAGATGAAATGCCAGCGCAGTTCTGAACGAAGCTGCGCATGCGCAGCAACTCGGCTAAAACTGCGCAGCTGCGCATGAGCAGCAACTCGTCTAAAACTACGCAGATGCGCATGCACAGCACCTCGGCTAAACCTACCCAGCTGCGTATGCACAGCACCTCGGTTAAAACTACGCAGCTGCGCATGCGTATGCGTTCGCATTCAAAACTGCATTTTACCATTTATATTCGCAACACCACACCAAAGATGAAATGCCGGCGCAGTCCTGAACGAAGCTGCGCATGCGCAGCAAAATGCTAAAACTGCGCAGCTGCGCATGCGCATGCGCAGAAACCGGCTAAACCACGCAGCTGCGCATGCGCAGCAACCTCGCTAAAACCAAGCTGCGCGCGCGGTCCTCGTCTAAAACTGCAAAGCTGCGCATGCGAAGTCCTGAACTCTGCGTTAAAACTGCGCAGCTGCGCGATGCATATGCGTTTCGTTCAAAACTGTATTTTACCATTTATATGCGTAAAAACAACACCAAAATGAAAGGCCTGCGCGGTCTGAACGCAGCTGCGCATGCGCAGCAATTCGGCTAAAACTGCGCAGATGCGCATGTGCAGCAACTGGCTAAAACTACGCAGCTGCGCATGCGCAGCACCTCGGCTAAAACTACGCAGCTGCGCTGCGCGAAGCAACTCGGTAAAACTGCGCAGGCTGCGTGCGCAGCACCTCGGCTTAAAACTACGCAGCTGCGCGCAAAATGCGTATGAGTTCGCGTTCAAAACTGCATTTTACCATATATCTTCGCAATACGACACCAAAGATGAAATGCCGGCGCAGTCCTGAACGAAGCTGCGCATGCGCAGCAACTCGGTTAAAACTACGCAGCTGCGCATGCATATGCGTTCACGTTCAAAACTGCATTTTACCATTTATATGCGCAAAACGACACCAAAGATGAAATGCCTGCGCAGTCCTGAACGCAACTGCGCATGCGCAGCAACTCGGCTAAAACTGCGCAGATGCGCATGCGTAGCACCTCTGCTAAAACTACGCAGCTGCGCATGCGCAGCACCTCGGCTAAACCTACCCAACTGCGTATGCGCGGTCCTGAACCTCGCTAAAACTGCGCAGCTGCGCATGCGTATGCGTTCGCCGTTCAAAACTGCATTTTACCATTTATATGCGCAAAACAACACCAAAGATGAATGCCTGCGCAGTCCAAAACGCAGCTGCGCGCGCAGCAACTCGGCTAAAACTGCGCAGCTGCGCAAAGCACCTCGGCTAAAACTACGCATTGCGCATGTGCAGCACCTCGGCTAAACCTACGCAGCTGCGCATGCGCAGCACCTCGGCTAAAACTAACCAGCTGCGCATGCGCAGCACCTCGGCTAAAACTACGCAGCTGCGTATGCGCAGGTTCGGTCAAACCACGCAGCTGCGTATGCGCGGTCCTGAACGCAGCTGCTCATGCGAAGCACCTCGGCTAAAACTACGCAGCTGCGCATGCATATGCGTTCACGTTCAAAACTGCATTTTACCATTTATATGCGCAAAACGACACCATAGATTAAATGCCTGCGCAGTCCTGAACGCAACTGCGCATGCGCAGCAACTCGGCTAAACCTGCGCGCAGCTGCGCATAAAACGACGCAGCAACCATTTACAGCAAAAACCTAAAACTACGCAGCTGCGCATGCGCAGCAACTCGTCTAAAACTGCGCAGCTGCCTCGGCGCGTCCTGAACCAGCTGCGCATGCTAAAACTCGGCTTAAAACCAAGCTGCGCATGCGAAAATGCGTTCGCCGTTCAAAACTGCATTTTACCATTTATATGCGCAAAACGACACCAAAGATGAAAGACCTGCGCAGTCCTGAACGCAGCTGCGCATGCGCAGCAACTCGGCTAAAACTGCGCAGATGCGCATGCACAGCACCTCCGCTAAAACTACCTGCTGCATGCGCATGCGCAAAGCAGCAGCTGCTAATGCACCGCCCTGAAATATGCGCGGTCCTGAACCTCAGCTAAAACTGCGCGCGCTGCGCAGCACCTCGGTTAAAACTATGCGTGCGCATGCGTTCGCCGTTCAAAACTGCATTTTACCATTTATATTCGCAACACGACACCAAAGATGAAGGTCTGCGCAGCCTGAACGCAAGCTGCGTTAAAATGCGCAGCAACTCGGCTAAAACTGCGCAGCTGCGCATGCGCAGCAACTCGTCTAAAACGCAGCTGCGCATGCGCAGCTGCCTCGGCTAAACCGCACCCAGCTGCGATGCAAACAGCACCTCGGTTAAAACCAACCAGCTGCGCATGCGTAATGCGTTCGCCGTTCAAAACTGCATTTTACCATTTATATTCGCAAAACGACACCAAAGATGAAATGCCTGCGCAGTCCTGAACGCAGCTGCGCATGCGCAGCAACTCGGCTAAAACTGCGCAGCTGCGCATGCAGCAACTCGTCTAAAACTACGCAGCTGTGCATGTCTAAAACTGCGCAGCTAAAACTACTCTGCTAAAATGCGCAGCAACGCGGCTAAAACTACCCAGCTGCGTATGCGCGGTCCTGAACGCAGCTGCGCGTGCGCAGCACCTCGGCTAAAACCAACCGAAGCTGCTGCGCGTATGCGCAGCGTTCGCCGTTCAAAACTGCATTTTACCATTTACATGCGCAAAACGACACCAAAGATGAAAGACCTGCGCAGGTCTGAACGCAACTGCGCATGCGCAGCAACTCGGCTAAAACTGCGCAGCTGCGCATGCGCAGCGTTCGGTTAAAACCACGCAGCTGTTTCCATTTAAAATGCGTAAAGCGACAACGCTAAAAATGAAAGGTCTGCGCAGCACCTGGTCCTGAACGCAGCTGCGCATGCGCAGCAATTCGGCTAAAACTGCGCAGATGCGATGCGTCAAAACTGCGTTCACCTCTGCTAAAAACGCAGCTGCGCGTTCAAAACCAATTTTACCATTGCCGCGCAACCCGTAAACAGCAAAGATGAAAGACCTGCGCGGTCCTGAACGCAGCTGCGCATGTGCAGCAACTCGTCTAAAACCTAACCAGCTGCGCATGCGCAGCAACTCGGCTAAACCTACCCAGCTGCGTATGCACAGCACCTCGGTTAAAACTACGCAGCTGCGTATGCATGCGTTCGCCTCAAAACGCAAAGCTGCGCATATTCGCAAAAACCACCTCGTTAAAACTGCGCAGCTGCGAATGCATATGCGTTCGCCGTTCAAAACTGCATTTTACCATTTATTCATAAAACGACACCAAAGATGAAATGCCGGCGCAGTTCTGAACGCAGCTGCGCATGCGCAGCAACTCGGCTAAAAACTGCGCAGCTGCGCATGTGCAGCAACTCGTTAAAACTACGCAGCTGCGCATGCGCACCTCGGCTAAACCTACCCAGCTGCGGATGCGAAGCACCTGAACCTAAAACTGCGCAGCTGCGCATGCGTATGCGTTCGCCGTTCAAAACTGCATTTTACCATTTATATTCGCAACACGACACCAAAGATGAAATGCCGGCGCAGTCCTGAACGAAGCTGCGCATGCGCAGCAACTCGGCTAAAACTGCGCAGCTGCGCATGCACAGCAACTCGTCTAAAACTACGCAGCTGCGCATGTGCAGCAACTCGGCTAAAACTACGCAGCTGCGCATGCGCAGCAACTCGGCTAAACCTACCCAGCTGCGTATGCGCGGTCCTAAACGCAGCTGCGCATGCGCGAAGCACCTCCTTAAAACAACCAGCTGCGCATAAAATATGCGTTCGCCGTTCAAAACACGTTCAAAACTGCATTTTACCATTTGCGCGCAAAACGACACCAAAGATGAAAGGCCTGCGCAGTCCTGAACGCAACTGCGCATGCGCGCAGCAACTCGGCTAAACCGCGCACCTGCGCATGCACAGCAGCAACTCGCTAAAACTACGCAGCCGCGCATGCGCAGCAATCCTATTTAAACCTGCGCGCAGCTGCGCATGCGCATGAGCGCAGCAACTCGTCTAAAACTGCGCAGCTGCGCATGAGAAGCAACTCTGCTAAAACTGCGCAGCTGCGCATGCGCAGCACCTCGGTTAAAACTACGCAGCTGCGCATGCGTATGCGTTCGCGTTCAAAACTGCATTTTACCATTTATATTCGCAACACGACACCAAAGATGAAATGCCGGCGCAGTCCTGAACGCAGCTGCGCATGCGAGCAACTCGGCTAAACCTACGCAGCTGCGCATGCGCAGCACCTCGGCTAAACCTACCCAGCTGCGTATGCACAGCACCTCGTTTAAAACTACGCAGCTGCGTATGCGTATGCGTTCGCGTTCAAAACTGCGCATTTTACCATTTCCGCAAAACGACACCAAAGATGCGCAGTCCTGCGCATGCGAAGCACCTCGGCTAAAACTAACCAGCTGCGCATGCTTATGCGTTCGCCGTTCAAAACTGCATTTTACCATTTACATGCGCAAAACGACATCAAAGATGAAAGATCTGCGCAGTCCTGAACGCAACTGCGCATGCGCAGCAACTCGGCTAAAACTGCGCAGCTGCGCATGTGCAGCAACTCGGCTAAAACTACGCAGCTGCGCATGCGCAGCACCTCGGCTAAACCTACCCAGCTGCGTATGCGCGGTCCTGCACGCAGCTGCGCATGCGTCTAAACCGGCTAAAACACTGCCAGCTGCGTATGCGCAGCACCTCGGATAAAACCACGCAGCTGCGCATGGATATGCGTTCACGTTCAAAACTGTATTTTTCCATTTATATGCGCAAAATCGACGCCAACGATGAAAGGTCTGCGCATTTCTGAACACCGCACCTGCGCATGCGCAGCAATTCGGCTAAAACTGCGCAGATGCGCGCAAAGCAGCAACTTTGCTAAAACAACGCGGCTGCGCATGCGCAGCACCTCGGCTAAAACCTGCGCATGCGCAGCTGCGTAAAATACGCGGTCCTGAACGCGGCAGCTGCATGCAAAACTGCACCTCGGCTAAAACTAACCAGCTGCGCATGCGTATGCGTTCGCCGTTCAAAACTGCATTTTACCATTTACATGCGCAAAACGACACCATAGATTAAATACCTGCGCAGTCCTGAACGCAACTGCGCATGCGCAGAAACTCGGCTAAACCTACGCAGCTGCGCATGTGCAGCAACTTGGCTAAAACTACGCAGCTGCGCATGCGCAGCAACTCGTCTAAAACTGCGCAGCTGCGCATGAGAAGCAACTCTGCTAAAACTACGCAGCTGCGCTCACGTTCACGTTCAAAACTGCATTTTACCATTTATATGCGCAAAACAACACCAAAGATGAAAGGCCTGCGCAGTCCTGAACGCAGCTGCGCATTCTCAGCAACTCGGCTAAAACTGCGCAGATGCGCATGCGTAGCACCTCTGCTAAAACTACGCAGCTCCGCATGCGCAGCACCTCGGCTAAACCTACCCAACTGCGTATGCGCGGTCCTGAACCTCGCTAAAACTGCGCAGCTGCGCATGCGTATGCGTTCGCCGTTCAAAACTGCATTTTACCATTTATATTCGCAACACGACACCAAAGATGAAAGACCTGCGCAGGCCTGAACGAAGCTGCGCATGCGCAGCAACTCGGCTAAAACTGCGCAGCTGCGCATGCACAGCAACTCGTCTAAAACGCAGCTACGAAATGACGCAGATTCAAAACGCATGCGCGCCAGCGAACTCACCCGTCCTACCCAGCTGCGTATGCACAGCACCTCGGTTAAAACTACGCAGCTGCGCATGCGTATGCGTTCGCATTCAAAACTGCATTTTACCATTTATATTCGCAACACGACACCAAAGATGAAATGCCAGCGCAGTCCTGAACGAAGCTGCGCATGCGCAGCAACTCGGCTAAAACTGCGCAGCTGCGCATGTGCAGCAACTCGCTAAAACTACGCAGCTGCGCATGCGCAGCAACTTGTGCTAAAACTACGCAGCTGCGCATGCGCAGCACCGCGGCTAAACCTACCCAGCTGCGTATGCGCGGTCCTGCATGCAGCTGCGCATGCGAAGCTCCTCGGCTAAAACTAACCAGCTGCGCATGCTTATGCGTTCGCACGTTCAAAACTGCATTTTACCATTTACATGCGCAAAACGACATCAAAGATGAAAGACCTGCGCAGTCCTGAACGCAACTGCGCATGCGCAGCAACTCGGCTAAAACTGCGCAGCTGCGCATGCATATGCGTTCACGTTCAAAACTGTATGTTTCCATTATTAAATGAGCAGCAAATCGACGCCAAAATGCGCGCAGATGCACAGCACCGGCATTTCTACCCAGCTGCGCATGCGCAGCAATTCGTTTAAAAACCGATGCGCGTGCGTAGAAACCTCGCTCGCTAAAACTACGCAGCTCAAAACTGCATTTTACCATTTATATGCGCAAAACGACACCAAAGATGAAAGGCCTGCGCAGTCCTGAACGCAGCTGCGCATGCGCAGCAACTCGGCTAAAACCTGCTGCGCAGCTGCGCATGGCACCTCGGTTAAAACTACGCAGCTGCGCATGCGCAGTACCTCGGCTAAACCTACCCAACTGCGTATGCGCGGTCCTGAACCTCGCTAAAACTGCGCAGCTGCGCATGCGTATGCGTTCGCCGTTCAAAACTGCATTTTACCATTTATATTCGCAACACGACACCAAAGATGAAATGCCAGCGCAGTTCTGAACGAAGTTGGCGCATGCGCGATCAGCTGCGCGCAGCAAATGCACAACTCGGCTAAAACTGCGCTGCTGCGCATGGGCTGGTGAAACGTCTAAAACTACGCAGATGCACGCGCTGGCATGCAGCCTCGGCTAAACCTACCCAGCTGCGTATGCACAGCACCTCGGTTAAAACTACGCAGCTGCGCATGCGTATGCGTTCGCATTCAAAACTGCATTTTACCATTTATATTCGCAACACCACACCAAAGATGAAATGCCGGCGCAGTCCTGAACGAAGCTGCGCATGCGCAGCAACTGGGCTAAAACTGCGCAGCTGCGCATGCACAACAACTCGTCTAAAACCACGCAGCCGCGCATGCGCAGCAACTCGCAAAACGCAGCTGCGATGCGGAGCTAAACCTACCCAGCTGCCGTCCGGAACGCAGCTGCGCATGCGAAGCACCTCGGCTAAAACTAACCAGCTGCGCATGCGTATGCGTTCGCCGTTCAAAACTGCATTTTACCATTTACATGCGCAAAACGACACCATAGATTAAATACCTGCGCAGTCCTGAACGCAACTGCGCATGCGCAGAAACTCGGCTAAACCTACGCAGCTGCGCATGTGCAGCAACTTGGCTAAAACTACGCAGCTGCGCATGCGCAGCAACTCGTCTAAAACTGCGCAGCTGCGCATGAGAAGCAACTCTGCTAAAACTGCGCAGCTGCGCATGCGCAGTACCTCGGCTAAACCTACCCAGCTGCGGATGCACAGCACCTCGGTTAAAACTACGCAGCTGCGTGCGTATGCGTTCGCGTTCAAAACTGCATTTTACCATTTATATCGCAACACCCACCAAAGATGAAATGCCGGGCATCGCCGGCAATTGAGCTAAAACTGCACGGATCGCGTCGCGTCGTGGCACCTCTCGCCGCTAAAACTTCAGCGGCTCGCGTAAGCGCCGCCTCGACTAAAACTACCCAACTCATTGTCGCGGTCCTGAACCTCGGCAAAAAACTAACCAGCTGCGCATGCGTATGCGTTCGCCGTTCAAAACTG
>JAHFZB010000464.1:29014-46889 GCA_036884735.1 Huso huso
ATAAATGTAAAAATGCAGTTTTGAACATGAACGCGATATGCACGTTTTGTAGTTTTAACCGAGGTGTTTTGTACACGCAGCTGGTCAGGAACCGCCGCAGTTTTGAACATTGGGCAGGTTTATCGAGTTGCCGCGCATGCCAGCTGGTTAGTTTTAGCCGAGGTGCTGGCGCACGCGCAGCTGTGCAGTTTTAGTCGAATTGCTGCGCGACGCGATTTTATGCGTTCAGGACCGGCGCGCAGGCCTTTCATCTTGATGTCGCTTTTGCATATAAATGGAAAAATGCAGTTTTGAACGCGATATCGACGCGCAGCCGCATAGTTTTAACCGAGGTTGGCGACACGCAGCTGGTAGTTTTGCAGTTTTGGCTCAGAAGCTGGCAGACGCGCGAGCCGCGTAGTTTTTGCTGAGTTGTTGCCGCCGCGCGCAGCTGCGCAGTTTTATCCGAATTGTGGCGCGATGTGCAGTTTTTCGCTCAGGACCGGGCGCTGGCATTTCATCTTGATGTCGAGTTTACGCATATAAATGGAAACACGCAGTTTTGAACGCCGGAACGATATGTACGCGCAGCTGCGCAGTTTTAGCCGAAGTTGCTGGCGCATTTTAGCGCGCTCAGGACTGCGCGAGGTCTTTCATCTTGATGTCGTTTTGCTCATCTAAAGGTAAAATGCAGTTTTGAACAGTTTTAACGATAACGCCACGCATGCACAGCCGGTAGTTTTTAGCAGAGGTGTTTAATGCGCACGCGATCTGTGCAGTTTTAGCCGAATTGCTGCGCGACGTTTTAGTTGGCAAGGCGCTCAGAAACGCGCAGACCTTTCATTTTTGGCGCCGACGACGATATAAATGGAAACATACAGTTTTGAACGTGAACGATATCCACGCGCAGCCGCGCAGTTTAACCGAGGAACCGCATACGCGACACGCGAGCTGGGTAGTTTTAGCCGAGGTGTTTCGCGACGCAGCCGCGCTGGGTTTTAGCAGAGGTGCATACGCAGCTGGGTAGTTTTAGCCGAGTTGCTGCGCATGCGAGTTTGCGCTCAGGACCGCGCAGGTCTTTCATCTTGATGTCGTTTTGCGATGTAAATGGTAAAACGCAGTTTTGAACGGCGAACGATACGACGCGCAGCTGGTTAGTTTTAGTCGAGGTGTTTCGCGATATAAATGGTGCATGCAGGACCGCCGACACGCAGCTGGGTAGGTTTAGACGAAGTTGTTGTGCGCGCGAGCCGCGCAGTTTTAGCCGAAGTTGCGCATGCACATTTGCGCTGAGGACTGCGCAGGCATTTCATCTTTGTGTGGTGTTGCGAATATAAAATGGTAAAATGCAGTTTTGAACGCGAACTTAACGCTTGCGCAGCTGGTTAGTTTTAACCGAGGTGCCGCGCATACGCAGCGGCAGGTAGGTATTTTCTTTGAGGTGTTGTGCAAGTTTTAGCTGATCCGGTTAGCAGTTTTAGCCGAAGTGCTGCTTTGCGCGCAGAAGCCGCGCAGTTTTATCTTTGATGCCGTTGTTGCGATGCGAATTTCGCTCAGGACCGCGAATTTGGCATTTCATCTTTGGTGTGGTGTTTTGCGAATATAAATGGTAAAATGCAGTTTTGAAGGCGTTTTTTTATACGCGACGCGCAGCCGCGTATTTTAACCGAGGTTCAGGAATGCGAAGACGCGCGAGCCGCGTAGTTTTAGCCGAGGTTGTTGCTTGATGCATGCGAGTAAATGGCCAGTTTGCGCGGAAGGTGACCGCGATACGCAGCTGAGGCAGTTTTAGACGAGTTGCTGGCGCACGCGAGCAGCTGCTTTAGTTTTAGCCGAGTTGCATTTCATCGCGCGCTCAGCCGCGAGGTTTGACGACGTTGTGGTGTTGCAGTTTTTGAAATGGTGTTAGCGAAATGCGCAGCTTCGCTCAGGACCGCGCCCGCATTTCATCTTTGGTGTGGTGTTGTGAATATAAATGGTAAAATGCAGTTTTGAACGCGAACGCGAGAACGCATCTTTGGTTAGGTTTTTGCCGAGATATGCGTATACGCAAAAATGCAGTTTTGAAATTGAAGTTTTGCGAATTTTGCTGCGCGTCCAGGACCGCGCAGGTTTTCATCTTTGATGTCGCTTTTGCGCATATAAATGGTAAAATGCAGTTTTGAACGCGAACGATACGCACGCGCAGCCGCGTAGTTTTTAACCGAGGTGGGTAGGTTTAGCCGAGGTAAACGGATACGCAGCGCTTTGTTTTTTACCGGTTGGTGCTGCGCATAAAATAGCCGCGTAGTTTTAACCGAAGTTGTTGCGCACGCGATCTGGGTAGTTTTAGCCGAGGTGCTACGTACGAGCATGGAAACCGCAGTTTTAGCCGAATTGCTGCGCGCGCGCGCAGTTGGCGCTCAGGACCGCGCAGGCATTTCATCTTGCGTCGTTTTTGCGATATAAATGGTAAAATGCAGTTTTGAACGCGAACGCGATAGCGCACGCGCAGCCAGCCGTAGTTTTAGTCGAGTTGCTGCGACACGCGCAGCCGCGTAGTTTTAGCCGAGTTGTTGCGCATGCGCGCTGCGCAGTTTTAGCAGAGGTTTTAGACGCA
Source organism: Huso huso (assembly GCA_036884735.1). NCBI lineage: Eukaryota > Metazoa > Chordata > Actinopteri > Acipenseriformes > Acipenseridae > Huso > Huso huso. The sequence continues at coordinate 31,593 of JAHFZB010000464.1, forward strand.
GTTTTGTTGAATTTTGGCACGCGAGCCGCGAGTTTAAACGCGAGGCCTTATGGCGACATGCAGCCAGCGCAGTTTTGAACGCAGAAGGCAACGCCGCGCGCAGCCGCGCAGTTTTAGCCGAGGTTTAGCGCGCATGCGCAGCTGTGCAGTTTTAGCCGAATTGTTGCGACGCGCATTTGCGTTCAGGACCGCGCAGGCCTTTCATCTTTGATGTCGCTTTTTGACATAAAATGGTAAAATGCAGTTTTGAACGCGAACGATACGCGACGCGCAGCCGCGTAGTTTTAACCGAGTTTATGCGCAGGCGCACACGCAGCTGGGTAGGTTTAATGAAGGTGCGCACGCGCAGCTGCGTTTAGTTTTAGCCGAGTTGTTGCTCACGCGCAGCTGCGCAGTTTTAGCCGAAGTTGTTGCGCGATTTTGCAGTTTTCGCTCAGAACCGCGCTGGCATTTCATCTTGGTGTCGCTTTTGCAAATATAAATGGTAAAATGCAGTTTTGAACGCGAACGCATATACGCATGCGCGGAGCTGGCGAGTTTTAACCGAGGTGTTGCGCATACGCAGCTGCGTTCAGGACCGTAGGCGAATGCCTACGCTTGATGCGTAGTTTTAGCCGAGTTGTTCAGAAATCTATCAAACAGTTTTTCATTTTGAAGCGCCGAACGATATAAATGGAAACATACAGTTTTGAACGTGAAGATATGCTACGGTGCGATCTGGCGCAGTTTTAGCCGAATTGCTGTTGCACACGCGAGCGATGTTCAGGACTGCGCAGGTCTTTCATCTTTGATGTCGCGGCACAGGTAAAATGGTAAAATGCAGTTTTGAACGTTGAACGCGATATGCACGCGCAGCCGGTTAGTTTTAGCAGAGGTGCGCAGTTTTACGACGCGATCTGCGCAGTTTTAGCCGAATTGCTTGCGCGATGCGCAAATGCGCTCAGAACCGCGCAGACCTTTCATTTTGATGTCGTTTTGCGCATATAAATGGAAAAATGCAGTTTTGAACGCGAACGATATCCACGCGCGAGCTGGTTAGTTTTAGCCGAGGTGCTGGCGCGACACGCGAGCTGGGTAGTTTTAGCCGAGGTGCCGCGCAGCGCAGGCCGTTGATACGCAGCTGCGCAGGTTTAGCCGAGGTTTTGCGCGCAGCCGCGTAGTTTTAGCCGAGGTGCTGCGCATGCGCAGCTTTGCAGTTTTAGCCGAGTAAATGCGAATGCGCAGCCGCGTTCAGGACCGCGCAGGTCTTTCATTTTGATGTCGTTTTTGCGATATAAATGGTAAAATGCAGTTTTGAACGGCGGAACGATATACGCACGCGAGCTGGTTAGTTTTAGCCGAGGTGGCGCGACGTAAGCGCGTTGAGGAGCCGTTGCGATACGCAGCTGGGTAGGTTTTTTGTGCACGCAGCTGGCGAAGTTTTAGCCGAAGTTGTTACGCGATCATGCGAGTTTTCTTTGTTCAGGATGTCGGGCATTTCATCTTTGATGTGGCGCATGTAATATAAATGGTAAAATGCAGTTTTGAATGCGAACTTATTTAATACGACGCGCAGCTACAGTTTTAACCGAGTTGCTGTGCATAACGCGCAGCCGGCAGTTTTAACCGAGGTGCTGTGCATGCGCAGCCGGGTAGTTTTAGACGAGTTGTTGCCTGCGCAGGCCGCGCAGTTTTAGCCGAAGTTGCCGCGCATGCGCATTTTCGCTCAGAACCGCGCAGGCATTTCATCTTTGGTGTCGCTTTGCGAATAATATAAATGGTAAAATGCAGTTTTGAACGGCGAACGATACGCGACGTTTTTTGCGAAGTTTTAGCGAGGTGTTCAGGACCGCGCATACGCAGTTGGGTAGGTTTAGCCGAGGTGCTGCGCATGCGCAGCTGCGTAGTTTTAGCAGAGGTGCTGCGCATGCGCATCTGTGCAGTTTTAGCCGAATTGCTGCGCATGCGCAGCTGCGTTCAGAAATGCGCAGACTTTTCATTTTTGGCATCGATTTATGCATATAAATGGAAACATACAGTTTTGAACGTGAACGATATGCACGCGCAGCCGCGTAGTTTTAACGAGGTGCTGCGCGCATAACAGCTGGGTAGTTTTAGCCGAGGTGCTTCGCACGCGAGTTTGCATGCAGGACCGCGATACGCGAGCTGGGTAGGTTTAACCGAGGTGCCGCGACGCAGCCGCGTAGTTTTAGCCGAGTTGCTGCACACGCAGCTGCACAGTTTTAGACGAAGTTGTTGCACGCGCAGCCGCACAGTTTTAGCTGAGTTGAGAACATTCAGGTTTCGCGCAGACCGCAGGCATTTCATCTTTGGTGTCGTTTTGAATGAATATAAATGGTAAAATGCAGTTTTGAACGCGAACGGGGAACGCATGCGCAGCTGGTTAGTTTTTGCCGAGGAGGTGCACGCAGCTGTGCAGTTTTAGTTGAATTGCGGCGGATGCGATTTACGCTGAGACCGCGCAGGTTTTCATCTTGATGTCGGTGCACGCGATATAAATGGTAAAATGCAGTTTTGAACGCGAACGATCGCCGGGCGCGCCGAAGCCGCGAAGTTTTAACCGGAGGTGTTTTAGGTTTACGCGAGAATCGCAGTTGCGCAGCCGCGAGTTTAACCGGTTGTTGCCCGCGCAGCCGCGTAGTTTTTAGCAGTTTTGCGATCTGCAACAGTTTTAGCAGAGGTGCTAATACGCCAGCTGCGCAGTTTTAATGAATTGCTGCGCACGCGCAGCTGCGTTCAGGACCGCGCAGTATTTCATCTTGGTGTCGTTTTGTCGATATAAATGGTAAAATGCAGTTTTGAACGCGAACGATGGCGCATGCGAAAGCTGCGTAGTTTTAACCGAGGTTGCGCACGCGTAGCAGCCGCATTTTAGCCGAGGTGTTGTTCAGCGCGCATACGTAAATGCGTAGTTTTAGCAGAATTGCCGCGCCGCGCATTAAATGCAGTTTAAACCTTAAGGTGCAGAACCGCGAAACGCAGTTTTGCGCAGTTTTTAGAAGGTGATACGCGCGAGCCGCGTAGTTTTAGCCGAGGTTTTGCGTACGCGCAGCCGTGCAGTTTTAGCCGAATTGTTGAGATGCGCATTTTGCGCTCAGGACCGCGCAGGCCTTTCATCTTGATGTCGTTTTGCGAATATAAATGGTAAAATGCAGTTTTGAACGTGAACGCGATACGCACGCGCAGCTGCGCAGTTTTAACCGGTTGTTTTGAATCGAGGCCGCGCAGCTGCGGTAGGTTTAGCCGAAGGACTGCGCACGCGCGCAGCCGCAGTTTTAGACGAGTTGTTGCTCGCGCAGCCGCGAGTTTTAAATGAAGATTTGAACGCATGCGCATTTTCGAAGTTCAGAACCGCGAGGCATTTCATCTTTGATGTCGTTTTGCAAATATAAATGGTAAAATGCAGTTTTGAACGGTGAAACGATATGCGCATGCGCAGCTGGTTAGTTTTAACCGAGGTGTTTACGCGCATGCGCTTGCAAGTTTTAGCCGAGTTGCTGCGACGCGCAGCTGCGTTCAGAAATGCGCAGACCTTTCATTTTTTAGCCGAGTTATGCGCATATAAATGGAAACATACAGTTTTGAACGCGAACGATATGCACGCGCAGCTGTGCAGTTTTAGCCGAATTGCTGCGCACGCGCGTTTTGCGTTCAGGACTGCGCAGGCCTTTCATCTTTGATGTCGCTTTTTATGTAAACGGTAAAATGCAGTTTTGAACGCGAACGATACGCACGCGCGCAGCCGCGTAGTTTTAGCAGAGGTGCTACGCACGCGCATCTGCGCAGTTTTAGCCGAATTGCTGCGCACGCAGCTGCGTTCAGAAATGCGCTTTTTTCATTTTTGGCGCCGATTTACGACATAAATGGAAACATACAGTTTTGCGGAACGATAAATGGCCGCGAAGTTTTAACGGAGAGGTGCGATGACACGCAGCCGGGTAGTTTTAGCCGAAGTTGTTGAGAACGCGCAGGAGCTCACGCAGCTGGCGCAGGTTTCATCTTTGGTGTCGTTTTTGCGACATAAATGGTAAAATGCAGTTTTGAACGTGAACGATATGCATATGCGCAGCTGGCGCAGTTTTAGCCGAGGTCATTTTGGCGCGATGAGCAGTAAATGGCTCAGGACCGAACGCGAACGTGAATTCAGCTGCAGTTTTAGCCGAGATGCGAATACGCAGCTGGCGCAGTTTTAACCGAAAACGTTACGCGAGCCAGCCGCGAAGTTTTAGCACGAAGTGCTGCGCACGCGCAGTTGCGCAGTTTTAGCGGGTTTTTGCTGTTGCACACGCGAAGCCGCGCAGGTTTAGTCGAGTTGCCGCGCGCGCGCGATTTTATGCCCAGGACCGCGCGAGGCATTTCATCTTTGATGTCGCTTTTGGCGATATAAATGTTAAAATGCAGTTTTGAACGGGCGAACGAAACGCGACGCGCAGCTGGTTAGTTTTAACCGAGGTGCTGCGCACGCGCAGCTGCGCAGTTTTAGACCGCCGTTGATACGCAGCTGGGTAGTTTAAACCTAGTTGCCGCACGCAGCCGCGTAGTTTTAACAGAGGTGCTGCGCACGCGCAGAGCCGCGCAGTTTTAGCCGAGTTGTTTGAGCATGCGCATTTTAGCGCTCAGAACCGCGCAGGCCTTTCATCTTTGGCGTCGCTTTACGACATAAATGGAAAAATGCAGTTTTGAACGTGAACGATATCCCGCGCAGCCGGTTAGTTTTATCCCTGTGTTTTGCATGCTTTAACCGGCTGGGTAAGCAGTTGGCCGAGGAACGCGAATTTGAACGCGAACGTTTTAGCATAACGCAGCTGGGTAGTTTTAGCCGAGTTGCCGACGCGCGCGAGCCATACAGTTTTAGCCGAGTTGTTGCGCATGCACAGCCGCACAGTTTTAGCTGAGTTGTTGCGCAATGCGCAGTTGCGTTCAGGACCGCGCAGGCATTTCATCTTTTGGTGTCGTTTTGCGAATATAAATGGTAAAATGCAGTTTTGAACGCGAACGCGATACGCACCGCAGCTGGTTAGTTTTAACCGAGGTGCTGCAGCTGCGCATACGCGAGTTTGCAGTTTTAGCCGAGTTGCCCGCGCATGCGAGCCGCGCTCAGGATGCTACGCAGCATTAGGTTGGTGCCGCTTTTCGCGCGATATAAATGGAAAAATGCAGTTTTGAACCGAAACGATTCCACGATGCGCAGCTGGCGCAGTTTTAACCGAGTTGCTGAGAATGCTTGCGCACGTTTTCGATCTTTGACGTTGAATGCGAACGACACGCATACGCATGCGCAGCTGCGCAGTTTTAGCCGAGGCGCTGTGCACGCGCAGCTGGGAAGTTTTAGCCGAGGTTTTGCCAGTTGCGAGCTGCGTAGTTTTAGCCGAAGTTTGCGCGCCGCGCACCGCTCAGAACTGCGCAGGTATTTCATCTTGATGTCGCTTTTGCGAATATAAATGGTAAAATGCAGTTTTGAACGGCGAACGACACGCACGCGCAGCTGCGCAGTTTTAGCGAGGTTCAGGACCGCAGCCGCACGCAGTTGGGTAGGTTTACGCAGCCGGGCAGGTTGACTGAGGTGCTGCGAGCAGCGGTAGTTTTAGCAGAGGTGCTACGCACGCATCTGCGCAGTTTTAGCCGAATTGTTGGCGCACGCGCAGCTGCGTTCAGAAACGCGCAGGACTTTTCATTTTTTTGGCGTCGATTTATGATATAAATGGAAACATACAGTTTGAACGTGAACGAACGCACGCGCATGCATAGTTTTGGCGAGGTGTTGCGTGCATAAACCGTAAAGCTGGGCAGTTTTAACGCAGTTCGAACGCAGCTGCGTAGTTTTAGCCGGACCGCGCATACGCAGCTGGGTAGGTTTAGCCGAGGTGTTGCGCATGCGCAGCCGCGTAGTTTTAGACAGGAGTTGCTGCACACGCGCAGCTGCGCAGTTTTAGCTGAGTTGCCGAAAGATGCGCAGCTCGCCCAGACCGCGCAGGCATTTCATCTTTGCGTGCGGTTGTGAATATAAATGGTAAAATGCAGTTTTGAACGCGAACGCGAACGCATGCGCAGCTGCCGCACAGTTTTAGCTGCCGAGGTGCTTGACGCGAGCTGCGCAGTTTTAGTTGAATTGTTGCGCATGCGCGCAGCTGCGCAGTTTTAGCAGAGGTGTTACGCACGCGCAGCTGCACAGTTTGAACGAGTTGCACGCGAGCCGCGCCCAGCTGCGTAGGTTTAGACGAGTTGCTGCGATATAAAGAAACATACAGTTTTGTGCGCGGACGAAACGCACGCGCAGCGAGGTTTAGGTACGACATAAATGCTGCGCGCAGCCGGGATCCGAGGTTTTAGCGCAGCCAGTTTTAGCGAGTTTTAAAAGCGCAGGAACGCTCAGACCGCAGGCATTTCATTTTGTTGCCGTTGTGCCATATAAATGGAAATGCAGTTTTGAACGAACGCATATGCACGCGGAGCCATGTAGTTTTAACCGAGTTGCCGCGATATGCAGCCGCGCAGTTTTAGCAGAGGTGCTCAGGATGCACAGCCGCGCAGTTTTAGCCGAGGTTTTGCGATGCCAGCGCAGTTTTAACCGAGGTGGGTAGGTCAGAGACCACGCAGGCGATTTTTTCTTTGGTGTTGTTTGCGCATAAATGGTAAAATGCAGTTTTGAACGAGAACGCACGCATGCGCAGCCGCTTAGTTTTAGACGAAGGTGTTGTGCACGCGCAGCGCGAAGTTTTAATGAGTTGCCGCGACGCGAGTTTCGCCAGGACCGCGCAGGCATTTCATCTTGTGTGGTTTGCTAATATAAATGCAAAATGCAGTTTTGAACCGAACGACACGCACCAGCCGCGTAGTTTTAACCGAGTTACGTGAGCAGGCGCATGCGCAGCTGCGTAGTTTTAGCCGAGGTGCCACGCGCAGCCGCGCAGTTTTAGCCGAAGTTGCTGAGAACGCGCATTTTCGTTCAGGAACGCGCAGGCATTTCATCTTTGGTGTCGCTTTGCTTAACATAAAATGGTAAAATGGAGTTTTGAACGCTGAACGATGCACGCGCAGCTGGCGTAGTTTTGCCAGGATTTTGCGAGGTTCAGGACCCGCGATTACGCGCTGGCAGGTGCGTAGTTTAAACCGCACACGCAGCAGCCGCGAGTTTTAGCAGAGGTGCTACGACATGCGATCCGCGCAGTTTTAGCCGAAGTTGTTGCGCACGCGCAGCTTCGCTCAGAACCGCGCTGGCATTTCATCTTTTGTCGCGGTTACGATATAAATGGTAAAATGCAGTTTTGAACGTGAACGCATATGCACGCGCAGCCGCGTAGTTTTTAATGGTTTAAGATGAGCAGGTGCTTTGGGCAGTTTTAGCAGCCGTTGTTCACGCGCGCAGCTGGCGTAGTTTTAGATGAGTTGTTGCGATACGCGAGCTGCTGCAGTTTTAGCCGAATTGCCGCGCATGTGCAATTTGCGTTCAGGAAAAGGCATTTATTTCATTTTTGGTGTCGCTTTTACGCGATATAAATGGAAAAATGCAGTTTTGAACGCGTGAACGATATGTACGCGAGCGCGAAGTTTTAATCCGAAGTTTTGCAATGGCCGGCAGTTTTGGACGCGCAGGCCGCATCTTTGATGTCGACCGCGACACGCGGAGCTGGGTTTTGAACGGGCTTAACGATAACGCACGCGCAGCCTGGGTAGTTTTAGCAGAGGTGCTACGCACGCGATCTGTGCAGTTTTAATAATTGCTGCGGCGCACGCGCAGCCGCGCTGAGAAATGGCAGACTTTCATTTTTGTCGCTTTGGCGATATAAATGGAAAAATGCAGTTTTTTGAACGTGAACGCGATACGCAAGTTTTAACCGAGCAGCCGGCAGCCGGGTAGTTTTAGCCGAGGTTTCGGACGCGAGGCCTTGCGCAGGACCGCGTCAGCCGGGTAGGTTTAGCCGAGGTGCCGCGCACGCGCAGCCTGCGTAGTTTTAGCCGAGTTGCTGTGCACGCGCAGCCGCGCAGTTTTAGCCGAGTTGCGTGCGCATGCGCAGCTCAGACTGCGCCGGCATTTCATCTTGGTGTCGCGTTTGTGAATATAAATGGTAAAATGCAGTTTGAACGCGAACGCGATACGCATGCGCAGCTGCGCAGTTTTACCGAGGTGATTGACACGCGCAGCCGCAGGAGCCGCGACAGCTGGGTTTTTTTAGACGTTTACAGTACATGTAGTTGCGCAGTTTTAACCGAGTTTTTGAACGCGAGGTGCATGACGAGAACGCTTCACGCGAGCCGCCAGTTTTAGCCGAGGCAGCCAGTACGCGCAGCTGCGCAGTTTTAGCCGAAGTTGCTGAGATGCAGCTGGCGCTCAGGACCGCGCAGGCATTTCATCTTTGGTGTCGTTGGCGATATAAATGGTAAAATGCAGTTTGAACGGCGAACGACGCGACGCCAGCCGCGTAGTTTTATCGACGAGGTGCTGCACGCAGCAGCTGCGCGCAGGGTTTTGGGCAGGGTTTTTAGTTTTTAACCGAGGTGCGCGATTGCAGCAGTACGCGCAGAGTAGTTTTAGAACGAAGCCTTTGCAGGTTTAGACGAGCGACGCAAGCTGGGTAGGTTTAGCCGAAGTTGCTGCGCAGCCGCGATCAGCGCGAGGTTTTCAATTATTCGCCAGTTTTAGAACAGCGCGAGGCATTTAATTTTGGTGTCGTGGTTGCCAATATAAATGGAAAAATGCAGTTTGAACTTGCGCCAGTGCCGCGAATATAAATGGTAAAGGTGCTGGCAGTTTTACGGCCGAGCGACGCGAGGTGCTTTTTTAACGAGTTGCGCAGGCGTGCGTACGCAGTTGGTAGGTTTAGCCGTGCATACGCGCGAGCGTGAGTTTTAGCAGAGGTGCTGCGCGATGCGCATCCGCGCAGTTTTAGCCGAATTGCTGCGCAGACGCGCAGCCGCGCTCAGAAATGCGCAGACCTTTCATTTTGCATCGATCGACACGATAAATGGAAACATCAGTTTTGAACGTGAACGCGATATCCACGCGAGTGGTAAAATGCAGTTTTAACCGGAGGTGCTGCGACACGCGAGCTGGTTAGTTTTAGCAGAGGTGTTTCGTACGCGCAGTTGCGGATGCAGGACCGCGTATACGCAGCCGGGTAGGTTTAGTCGAGTTGCGCATGCATGCAGCCGCGCAGTTTTAGCGAGTTGCTGCATACGCGCAGGCCGCGCGAGGTCTTTCATTTTTGATGTCGCGCCGACGATTTAAATGGAACATTCAGTTTTGAATGGCGAACGCATTAAATGGCAGCCGCGTAGTTTTGGTGCTGAACGAATATACGCGCAGCTTTGTAGTTTTAACCGAACGACGCTTCGCGTTTCGCGATTTTAACCGGCGATACGCAGGCTGGCAGGTTTACGAAGGTGCCTCATGCGCAGCTGCGTAGGTTTTAGACGAAAGTTGCTGCTCATGCGCAGCTGCGCAGTTTAGCCGAGTTGCTGCGCATACGCGAGCTTCGTTCAGTTTTGCGCCGCATTTCATCTTTGGTGGCCGTTATGAATATAAATGGTAAAATGCAGTTTTTGAACGTCGAACGAACGATATAAATGGAGTGGCAGTTTTTAGCGAGGTTCAGGACCGCGCGATACGCAGTTTGGTAGTTTTAGCCGAAGCCAAGCCACGCGCGCAGCCGCGTAGTTTTAGCTGAGTTGTGCGCACGCGCAGCCGCGCAGTTTAGTCGAAGTTGCCGCGATGGCGCGAGCATGCTCAGGAACGGCGAAGGCATTTCATTTTTGGTGTCTGCTGGCGAGATATAAATGGTAAAATGCAGTTTTGAACGGCGAACGCATACGCACGCGCAGCTGGTTAGTTTTAACCGAGGTGCTTCCGCGACGCGCTGGGTAGTTTTCAGGACCGAGGCATACGCAGCTGCAGGTAGCTGACCGAGATGCACGCAGCTGCGTAGTTTTAGCAGAGGTGTTGCGCATGCGCATCTGCGTAGTTTTAACCGAAGTTGCCGCACGCGCAGCTGCGTTTTAGGAGAAATGCGCAGACCTTTCATTTTTGGCGTCGATTTTACGAGTAAATGGAAACATGCAGTTTTGAACGCGGAACGATATCTTGGTGCGAGTTGGCATATAAATTTAAACCGAGTTTTGAACGCGAACGCGAACGCATGCGCAGCTGGGTAGTTTTAGCCGAGGTGTTTTCGCGATGAGCAGCTGGGCGTCAGGACCGCCGCATACGCAGCCGGGCAGTTTTAGTTGAATTGCCGCGCTGCGCAGCCGAGTTTTAGCCTGAGTTGACCGCGCAGGCCTTCATCTTGATGCGCGCACGGCGATATAAATGGCAAATGCAGTAGTTTTTGCCGCGCTTTCGCGATGCCGTGCAGTTTTAGCCGAGTTGCCGTTAAAACGCAGTTTTTGAGGACCGCGCCGGCATTTCATCTTTGCTGTCGCTTTGAAGAGAATATAAATGGTAAAATTTAGTTTTGAAGTTAACTGCAGGACCGCATGCAGCTGGGCGTAGTTTAAACTGCGTTGTTATGTACGCGCAGCCGCGCAGTTTAGCGCAGCTGCGTAGTTTTACGAGCGGCAGAAGCCGCGCAGTTTTTAGGCGAACTGCTGAGAACGCGCAGTTGCGCTCAGAAACGCGCAGACTTTTCATTTTGATGATTTTGCCGACGATAAATGGGAAACGCAGTTTTGAACGAACGGAACGCACGCGAGGCCAGCTGGTAGTTTTAGTCGAGGAGGTGCCGAGGCGTTAAGGTTGCGTGCTCGCGCACCGCGCGCGCGCAGCGGGTAGGTTTAGGTTGAGTTGTTGCGCATGCGCAGCTGGGCGTAGTTTTAGCCGAGTTGCTGCACGCGCAGTTTCAGCCGCACAGTTTTATCTTGATTGTTGCGCATGCGCGAATTGCGCTCAGGACCGCGCGCATTTCATTTTGATGTCGCTTTACGCATATAAATGGAAAAATGCAGTTTTGAACGCGAACGCGATATCCACGCAGCCGCGTTAGTTTTAACCGAGGTGTTGCGATACGCAGCCGCGTTCAGGACCGCGTCACGCGCAGCTTGGGCAGGTTTAGCCCGCGCATACGCAGCTGCAGTTTTTTAGCCGAGTTGCCGCGCACGCGCGCAGCCGCGTAGTTTTAGCAGAGCAATACGCGCAGCCGCGCAGTTTTAGCCGAGTTGCCGCGCACGCGCAGCTGCGCCCAGGACCGCGCAGGCATTTCATCTTTGCCGTCGCTTTGTTGACATAAAATGGTAAAAATGCAGTTTTGAATGCGAACGATATCCACGCGCAGCCGCGCAGTTTTAACCGAGCTTTGCGCAGCAGCGTGGCGTAAAGGAGGCCGCGATTTACGCAGCTGGGCAGGTTTAGCTGAGTTGCCGCGCGCAGCCGCGCAGTTTTAGTTGAGACCGCGCAGCGCACGCATCTTGGTGTGGTTTAGCCATAAATGGTAAAACGCAGTTTTGCGCGAACGCACGCACGCGGTGCCTTCATCTTTTAACCGAGGCGTTACATATAAATGGTAACGCAGGTTTACGCGAACCTTTGAATCCGCCGGTAGTTTTAGATCTATGCCATGCGCTATTTCCGTCCAGAGCCGCGCAGTTTTAACCGGTGTGCTGTGCTAATATAAACGGCGCAGCCTTTGCGTAGTTTTAGCAGAGTTGAGAACGCGCAGCCACGCAGTTCAGGACCCGCGCGCATGTGCAGCCGAGTGTTTAGCCTGTTTTGCGCACGCAGCCGCGCAGTTAAATGGAAACGACAGTTACAGAACGCGCAGCCGCGAAGTTTTATCGAGTTGCTGAGACGCGCAGCCGCTGCGTTCAGACCGCGCAGATTTCATCTTGGATGTCGTTTTAACGAATATAAATGGGAAAACGCAGTTTTGAATGCGAACCAGATACGCACGCGCAGCCGCGTAGTTTTAACCGAGGTGCTTTGCACGCGAGCTGGGTAGTTTTAGAATGAGGACTGCGCACGCGCAGCCGCGCAGTTTTAGACGAATACGCAGCCAAGTAGGTTTAGCAGTTTTAGAAGCTGCGCAAGCGTTAGCTAGTTTTGAGTCAGAACCGCGCAGGCATTTCATTTTTGGTGTCAGTTTTGAACGGCAGATAAATGGTTAAATGCAGTTTTGAAGTTTGAACGAGGTGGCGTTCGCCGGGCCGCGCAGTTTTAGCGAGGTTCAGGACCGCGAATGCGCAGTTTGGGTGCAGGTTTGAACGCCGAACGCATGCACGACCGCGATGCGCAGCTGCGTAGTTTTAGCCGAGGTGGCGCATGCGCAGCTGCGCAGTTTTAGCCGAATTGCCGCGCATGCGCAGATGCGTTGGTGACCGCGCAGGCATTTCATCCTTGATGTCGTTTTGCGATATAAATGGAAAAATGCAGTTTTGAACGTGAACGATACGCATGGCGCGAGCTGGTAGTTTTAACCGGAGGTGCCGCGACAGGCAGCTGGGTAGTTTTAGCCGACGCAGCTGCAGGTTGTCGAAGGACCGCGCACACGCAGCCGGGTAGGTTTAGATCGAGTTGTGCCACGCGAGCCGCGTAGTTTTAGATCGAGTTAATGCGCGCGCAGCTGCACAGTTTTAGCCGAAGTTGGTGCGCATGCGCAGTTTTGCTCAGGACCGCGATGGCATTTCATCTTTGATGTCGGTTTGCGAATATAAATGGTAAAAATGCAGTTTTGAACGCGAACGATACGCATGCGCAGCTGCGTAGTTTTAACCGAGGAAAAGGCATACGCGCAGCTGCAGCAGGACCGCTCATACGCAGCCGCGTAGTTTTAGACGAGTTGCTTTGCCCACGCCAGCCGCGCAGTTTAAAACCTAGTTGTTATGCACGCGCGCAGCCGCAGTTTTCATGCGCACGACAGCTGGCGCAGTTGGCGCCGAGTTGACTTTGCGTGGCTTTTTAAAACATAAATGGTTTTGACCGTTTTGAACGATATGATGTAAGCCGCATAAACGGCAAACGCAGTTTTGTCACAACGAACGATACGCACGCAGTTTTAACCGAGGTGTTTTAGCCGCAGCAGTTTTAAGAACCGGCGATAACGAGCAGCTGGGTAGGTTTAGCCGAGTTGCTGCGCATGCGCAGCCGCGTAGTTTTAGCCGAGGTGCTGTGTGCGCAGCCGCGCAGTTTTAGCCGAATTGCTGCCGCGACGCGAGCCGCCCAGAAATGCGCAGGCCTTTCATTTTTGGTGTTTTGCTGCTAATATAAAATGGTAAAATGCAGTTTTGAACGTGAACGTGAGACGCGGCAGCTGCATAGTTTAACCGAGGTGCTGCGATGACGCAGCTGGGTAGTTTTACCCGAGGTGCTTGCTGGCGCAGCTGCGTAGTTTTTAGCTGCGTCATGCGCAGCTGGGGAGGTTTAGCCGAGTTGCGTAATTACGCGCTTCGTGCAGAACTGCGGCATTTTTGCCGAGTGCCGATTTGACGATATAAATGCGCGCAGTTTTGAACGCGTGAACGACATGCGCGCAGCAGCGTTCAGGACCGCGCAGGCCTTTCATCTTTGATGTCGCGTTGTGAATATAAATGGTAAAATGCAGTTTGAACGCGAACGAACGCATGAAAATGCGTTAGTTTGAACCGGAACGATACGCGCATGCGCAGCCGCGGGTTTTAGCAGAGGAAGGCGCGATGCAGCGCGTAGTTTTAGCCGAATTGCCGCGCATGTGCAGCGCTCAGGACCGCGCAGTTTTTCATTTTGGCGTCCTGCGCACGATATAAATTTAAACATACAGTTTTGGTGAACGCATATCCATGCGCAGCGCAGTTTGCCCGAGGTGCTGCGATACTTGAAAATGGGTAGTTTTAGCCGGTGTTTCGCGACGATAGAGAACGCGCAGGACTGCGTAGTTTGCGAGCTGGGTGGTGGTTTAGCCTTTCATCTTTTGGTGTCGTTTTAGCGCAGGTAAATGGTAAAATGCCGCCACGAACGGCAAAACGAGCTGAACGTTTTAACCGAGACGCGACGCGCAGCTGGTTAGTTTTAGCAGAGTTGTTTCACGCGCAGCTGCGCAGTTTGAGCTGTTGCTGCACACGCGCAGCTGCGTAGTTTTAGACGAAGTTGTTGTGCATGCGCAGCGCGAAGTTTAGCCGAAACGCGCGATGCGTAGCTTCGCTCAGGACTGCACCGCATTTCATCTTTGGTGTCGTGGTTGTGAATAATGGTAAAATGTTTTGAACACGACGCGAACGCATACGCGCAGCTAAGGTTTTTGCCGGTGTTATGCATGCAGCTGTGTAGTTTTACAATTGCCGGGCGCATGCGACGGCGCGGAGACCGCGAGTCTTCATCTTGATGTCATTTGCACATATAAAATGGTAAAAACACAGTTTTGAACGGCTGAACGACACGCACGCGCAGCCGCGTAGTTATAAACGAGGTGCTGTGCATACGCAGCTGGGTAGGTTTAATGGTAAAGGCGCATGCGCATTCGCGTAGTTTTAGACGCAGTTGCTGCTCACGCAGCCGCGTAGTTTTAACCGAGGTGCTGCGGCATGCGCAGCTTCGCAGTTTTAGCAGATATTTCCTCACGCGCAGCTGCGCAGTTTGATCTAGTTGCTGCTCACGCGAGCTGCGAAGCGAACCTATAGTTGCGTTACGCACGCGCGAGCTGCCAAGAAGTTTTAGCAGAAAGCAGCCAGCGCGCAGGTGCGAAGTTTTAGCCGAGGTTAATGCGATGCGCGAGGTGCCAGTTTTAGCCGAAGTTGCTGAGAATCGCGAAATAGGACCGCGAGACCATTCATCTTTGGTGTTGTTTTGGCGATATAAATGGTAAAATGCAGTTTAACGTGAACGATATGCACGCTATAGCTGGGCGTGTTTAGCCGAGGTGCCGCGATGAGCAGCCGCGTGCTCAGGACCCATGAAGAAGCCCGAGTTTTAACCGTGAGGTAGGCCATGCGACGCGTTAGCTGGGCGCAGTTTTAGCAGAGAGTTGCTTCAGCGCGCGAGCGCCGCGCAGTTTGACGAAGTTGCTGCGCGAAGCTGGGCGTAGTTTTGAGCTGTTGGCGGCAACACGGTGCGAAGTTTTTGGTCGAGTTGCTGTGGTCGCAGCTGCCGCGCAGTTTTTAGCCGAAGTTGTCACGTGAGCGCGCGAGCTCGCTCAGAACTGGCGCTGGCATTTCATCTTTTGGTGGTCGTGGTTGGCGATTATAAATGGTAAAATGCAGTTTTGAATGCGAACGCATTACCGCAGCTGGCAGCAGGTTTCAACCGAGGTGCCGCACGCGAACTTGGTAGGGTTTGCCGAAGCGATGAGTTGGCGCTCAGGACCAGCGGGTCACGTAACTGAACGAAGTACCGATGCGTGA
>JAHFZB010000465.1:0-46193 GCA_036884735.1 Huso huso
GGCGGCTGCACTCCTGTAGAGATGCTGTGCAGCCAGATTAGACTGTAAATGACCGATCATCAATATCACGGCTTCTGCATATTCATGATGTGGGTGTAAAACCTGGTCCATCAGTCTCTAAAGGCAGCGGGCGCACCATGTAGCCAAACTGGTTTTAAGTGAAACAACCCCTTCTGTGGTGTTGAAAATGCGGTTTCTCCTCTTGAACTGCAGGTTAAGGGGATCTGCCAGTACCCCTTTATCAAGTCCAGAGTAGAGATAGACCGCCTTTCCCAGTCTATCTATTTAAAGTTCGACACCAGAGACATAGGGTTGATCGAACTTGGCAATAGCGTTTACCTTCGAGGAAGTCCACACAAAAGCGGTTGGTGCCGTCTTTCTTGGCTACTATGGCAACAGTAACCACTGCTCCTGGAAGGTTCAATCACCCCAAGTTCTAGCATGTCCCATACCTTTTGCGAACACCACTTACGTCGACTTTCTGGGATCGGTAAGGTCTCTCCCCGCGGTGACACCTAGTGGAGAGATAATGTCATATTCAAACAAGTTAGTTCTGCTGGGCAAGTCAGAAGAAAAAACATTGCTGAGCTCCTCAATAAGCTTATGCGCTCCCTTTGCTGATCTGGAAACAGTTGTTCCCCCATCGAAATGATTTTTAGTGCTAGGGGTCTCTGGACAGGGGCCTAAATCATCCTCTATATTGCCTGAGGCTATAAATAAGACCTCCCTTGCCTGCCAGGGCTTTAATAAATTTACATGATAAATTTCACGTTCATTACAGCAATCGGGGCTGTCAATTTCATAATTCACCTTCCCTATAGCATGAATCACTTCATATGGCCCCTGCCATTTAGCACTAATTTCGATTCTGATATCGAAGTAACAGCATTACCTTGTCTCCTGGTCGAAAGGTTCGAATTAGTGCATTTTGTTGTAATGCTGCTGTTGTCGATGCTAAGCCGATCTGAGGCTGTCCTGGGGCAAACGACCGACCAAATCTAGGCGATCTCTTAGTAGGAGCTTCACTACATTTTTGGGTTGAGCCTTTTGTGCTCTTCCCACCCCTCTCTCAACAGATCAAGAATGCCACGAGGCTGTCGGCCGTACAAGAGCTCGGGGGAGAACCCTGTAGAACTCTGCGGCACCTCTCACTGCAAAAAGGAGGTAGGGAAGGAGAGTTGCCCAATGGTTTTGCTCTTGCATTACAAACCATCTCAGCATCGACTTCAAGGTCTGATTAAAAGCGTTCCACCAAACCGTCCGTCTGTGGATGATAAACAGGCGTCCTGATGGGACGTATTTTTTAATATTTTATTTACCTGCTGTAATGTGTTAGACAGAAATTGGCTCCATGATCAGTCAAGATCTCTTTGGGGATCCCTACTCTAGCCATAATCTGTACTAACTCGGTGGCTATTGCAGCGACACTAGTGGACCTCAATGGAACTGCCTCTGGATATTGCATTGCATAATCTACCACTACTAATATATGCATATACTAGAGTCAGAAGGTAGCAAAGGGCCCCTATGTCCATTGAAATGCATTCAAATTGGAAATAATCGGCAAGTGGAACCAAAGGCGGGCGCACCGACCAGTGCTACTCAGCTGGCAGTCTGGGCATGTGGCTACATATTTCCAACACATCAGTATGAAGACCTACCCAATAGAATCGAGACAATATCCGCTCCCTTGTCTTGTCAGCTCCGGGGTGCCCATAAAAGGGATATTATCGCCAACCTCATGACCTCGGTCCGACAAGACGGAGAACCAATAATTGTGTTAGAAACTTTTTCCTGTGCCTTGGCGGCCAGATTTACCCTATATAGTAATTGCCCGTGATACCTAAGTATGGATATACTAGCCCCAAGCGCCATCAACATATCCTTACCTTCAATGGAGACGGACCTGCCCCAAAGCGTGCACTAGTGACGGGTCATTATGTTGGTCCCATACTATGTATCGCTTAAGTACCATGTCCAGTATATTGAGAGGGGCAGGGTAGCATCTGCCCTGGATGGCCCAGTAACCTCGCCCTCTCAGTCACACTGCGTTCCAACTCCTTTTTTGACTGGAGTTTGTTACCATTCAAGCACTCTCCCACCAGACCCCAGCCTTGTTTCAACGATGCTCCCTCCCATTTTGCACTCCTTCTCTCTTTATTTGTTTTTCTAGCATGGAAAATAGGAGAAAACATTTCGGCTTGAAAAGGAAACACATCACCAATTCGTTCCTTTTTCTTTTTTTCTGCTATGTTTACATGTGCGGCTGAGACTGCCATTATTTGCATTAATTCTTTAAATTTTGGCCAGTCTCGGCCCAGAATAACTGGATGTGGCAACCTTTCCGCCACCCTTACTACCAGGTGGCGTTTTCGGGTCCTACCAATAAATATACTTTTAGTGTGGGGTATGCCATGAGTGTCTCCATGGATACAGGAGATGGCCACCTGACCTCGTGGCCGCCATGACACACCGCCAAGAGAGCTGTTCTAATTAAGGTTTGTTCACATCCTGTGTCCACTAATGTGGGTTTTCATTGCCTAAACCACATCAATCATACAAGGCCCCACCATTCTCCCCAGCTTACCTATCTCAGGTGCCCATTACACAAGACCACATCACACACCCATGGCAGCGGGCATGACCTGGCCAGATGTCCATGTTGGTTGCACCTAAAAACACGATGGGGTCCTATTGCTGGTAGGGCATCAGGGCAGGGGCAGCACCTCTACCCCAGCTGGGGGCCAACTGAAGAGGGAGGCAAAGGAGGTCCATTGGGGTCAGCGGTCTCGGGGGTCTGGGTCCCAGGGACTGATGGTAGGGGTGGTGTTGGAGGAGAGAGGTAGGGGTCGGTTGCTCCGAGGCGGGAACCAACAGTATCCCAATCGAGGCGGAGACCAGGGGAGTCCTCGTAATCCTCCGCCAGTTTTACGCGGCTTCCAGGGTGTCGGGGTTGTGGCGCCTTATCTAGGCCTGGACATTGGTGCCGACCACATGGCAGAATTGCTCCACCACCTTCCCCATTTCCAGGTTGGTTGGTCTTCTCGGGGTCAGCCAGTGGACCATGGTCACACAACCACTCCGCAACCACCCTGGGGCATGTCTCCAGGGATCTTCGTACTCCCTGAACTGAGGTGCGTTTCCGTGACCCTGTACTGCAGGTTTGGACATGCCAGGTGGCAGCTAATCCCTCCACCATCAGAGCCTTAACTAAGGCTGCAATGGTGGAGTCCACTGGGCAAAACCGGCTAGGCCATTTGTCTGCACCTTCTAGGGAGGCAAGCAGTGCGGCCTGCCTCGGCATGCTTGGGGCTGAGGCTGATCCCAGGAGAAGCGTGCCTCTACATAAAGTCCAGGAAAGCTGGGAACTTGTGAGTGCGAGAGCCGTCGTCTGTGTACAAAACATGGACGGTGTGTGGTTCTGTCGCTGGCGTCCAGGGACCCAGGAATGCTGCAACGCGCCCCATCAATGCCGATGTTGAGTCCGACAGTGGAGGAGCTCTAGTTTCGAGACGGCCTCAAAACCAGGTTCCTCCTCGGAGGGGGCTAGGTTCCTTCCTATCTACCTATCTGAGAAGGAGGCCCTGTCCCAGTAGGCCGCTATGGAGATCGTGTCCTCCTGCACCCTGATCTCCCCTAGGGGAGGGAGGGTGGGGCGGCTGGGATGGCATCGGGGCTGGGGCCGTGGCCGAGGCTGCAGGCGCCTGCGAAGACAGGATTTCTAAAACTTGGACCATCTGGACTTTGAGGTCCATGATGTCCCTGACCTGCCTAGAGCACTTCGCCCTTCTCGCCTGCGGAGATGGGGAGCGGCTACAGGGGGCCTGTGTGCTAGGAATGTCCAGCAGGGGTTCCTAAGACAATTCCTTGGGAGGGGTTTCTGGGGCTCTGAGAGCCACTGACAGTCTAGTCACAGATGACGCAGAACTTGCTCCTGGCCCTCTCAGCTGGTTCTCCTTGACTCGGGGTCTGAACCCCGCGCAATAACTGCAGGCCACCTCCGTCTCGAGGGCGAGGGGGTGGCATGCTACGCCCAAGCACTGCGCACAGAGGGTGTACTTGTCCTCCTGCGGGATCTTAGCCTTGCAAGAGGTACAGGGGTGGAACCCCGCCTTGCTCAACAGTAGCTCTGCATTCTGCATCGTCTCTGCGAAAACAGTGTGCACTGAACGCTGTGACTGCACACTGTGTGCACCGTATGTACTGAGCAATTGTGCACCCGGTACCATGGCACCACGCACCATGTACTGTGCAGCATCGTAGGTTCGTTCGGTTGGGCTGTAGCGGTGGGTACCGAGCACCGTGTACACCGAGCATACCAAGTACCGTGCGGCACCATGGGTCCATGCTGTGGGGCTGTAGCGGTGGGTACCATGTGCAATGTAAGCACCGTGTGCACCGTGCGTACCGAGCACAGTGTACGTTATGTGTACGAGAGCGGCCTAACACGCAACCTAGTTTCTGGTACCGTACTCTACCGACCCAGTACTACTGTCACCAAACCAGTACTGAATCGATCCGGTACCGCCCCAGTTCCAACCCGCTACCGACTAGTGCTTATATCCCAGTCCAGTGCCAAAGACAGTCTTGTGCGGGTCTTGACCAACCCCATTGCTGACTTTAAGCAGATTGAGGCAGCGCCTGTACATTGCTTACTGCACACTGCATTTCTACTTGCATCATGCCTGGGTTTTATCCCTGCGAGACATGCAAGGCCAGTCTGCCTGTTGAAAACAAGCACCTGCTCTGTCTGTCAAAAGTGAACTGGCAGGCTGTAGGCAGAAACCTGGCGCGCTGTTAGGCGCCCGTAGGTGTCTTTGGCTTTCCCAGGCATGTGTGCCTGACGGGATAAAACACTGCTATTGGACACCCCAATCACTCCAGGACATATTTTTGTCCCGCGGTGGACAAGATGCTGCAGCGCTCTCACCGCCCGTGGGAATCCACGAAGGAGCTGGTTCACCTGCTCCCCAAGCGACCACCTCCAGTGCGCAAACCAGCGGCAAACTGGTGCCCAAGGCCCCAGCAATCTCATAGAAACGGCACAACCGGCGCGCCTGCTGCCAGAGGTGGTCAGAAACGGCCACGTGGCTGCTGCCGCAGAGACTTTAATAGGTCCCACCACTCGGCACAGATAAAGCCTCCAGGCTGAGCCACGAGCCAAGCAGCAGCACTAGGAGTTTGCTACAGGCACAGGGCACTTCTCAGGGAGCCACCTGAGTATTGGCGCAGTGCAACATGGACATCAGAGTACTCAGTTATCCGGACTACTGACTAATTTGTGCTCAGTCTCAGCACAGGCAGACCCACATGGGCGTGTCACTTCAATGGCTCGGCCTTACGGTGAATCATCAGAGAGTCGCCCCGCCTTCTCAGACAACCTCTTATCTAGGAATGTGCCCCGGACTCCAGACCCATGCTGTCCACTGTGTCGGACAGCAGAGTGCAAGATTAGCCACTTGTTTGGAGCTCTTTCAGCTCAACAGAGCGCTCATGGTAGTGATGTTCCAGAAACTTCTGGGCTTGATGGCAGCAGCTTCTCAGACCCTACCTTTGGGTCTCCTGCACATGCGCCCCCTGTAAGCCTGGCTCAACAGCATGTTTTTTTCAGCCCGCATTGAACCACGACATCACTGTCAAAAGGCACTCTCAAACAGCCTGCCCATCTGCACCTCGGCGTGGCGTTGGGCAGTGTCACCAAGAACACGTCCAGCCTGGGCTGGGGCAATGTGTACAATGGGGGGCGCGGGGGTGCCTCCCTGAATCAACCACTGTCCTCTGACTCTCCATAATAGGAGGCAGGGACCCGCTGGGGGTAGATGCCTTGGCACACCAGTGGCCGAGGCAATTGTTATATGCCTCCCACCACTCGCCTTGCTCCCGGTGTCTGGAGAAAATCAGACAGGACCAGGCCAAGGTGCTAGTAGCCCTTATTGGCCCAAGAAACTCGTTTGAAACCTGATGCAGCTCCTGAAGCTGCCAGCCGTGAAGACTGACCAAGCGGCGAGAGATATTCAGTCAGGAGCCGGGGACCTTAGTGCATCTCGATCCATGGAGCCTCGGCTCTGGGTCAACCCCTGAACGGTTGCATTTAAGCCGTGTGCGGTTTTCTAATCAGTCAGTGACACCCTGCAAAATGCCAGAGCAGCGTCCGCATTCCCAGTATGGCACAAGTGGGGTGTGTTTCGAACATTGAGCTTGCCTCAGGGTTTGACCCACAATCTGTACCATGGCAGTTGCAGGACATTAAAGGTCTACATTAAAGGTCTATCTGGCAGCTATTTCAGCTTGCCATTTTAAATTGACTCAGTCTCCCCAGGAACTCATTTCCTGGAGGGCAACCACGAAAGAACTCAACTGCTTCGGTCAGCTATGAAGGATATTGTTGTTCTCTGGAGAATTAATGTGGTGCTTGAAGTACTAATGAAGCCTCAATTTGAGCCTTGGCATTCAGCTGAGCTGAAATTGTCATCACTCAAAGCGGCTTTCTTGCTTGCAATCACCTCCACTAAGCCAGTGAGTGAGATGCAAGCACTTTCAATTGTGAAACCATGCTTAATTTTTGCAGAATCCAAGACAAAGGTTACACTTCAAACCAATCCTGCTTTTTTTGCCAAAAAATTGCAGCATTTCATGTGAAACGTCTGTGGAATTGGAGGCTTTTCCATCCACATCCAGCTCCGTACACTCTACTCTGTGTGGGCACTAGCATATTATGTTGACAGGAGACAAAGTTGGAGGCAGTCTTAACAGTTTTTTTGTCTGTTATGGGGCAAAGTCCCATGGTCAAGCCCTGTCTAAACAGAGGCTATCTAAATGGATAACATACACAGTCAGGACTGCCCTGGGTGTCGCCAACTTGCCCCTCCAGAAAAGCTCACTGCCAGGGGCATGGCAACTTCATGGCCTTTATTCCAGGGTGCATCTGTCACTGACATTTTGCAATGCAGCGATGTGGGCTACTACACCCAAACCTTTACAAGGTAATATAGACTGAATGTCATCCACAAAACCCTGGCTTTGGAACTAAGAGCATTGAGGGCAGTTTCTGGGTCGACCCTTACAACATAAGATAGAGGTGAGTTTCTCCTCAGCTACTTGTTACTGGGGTTTCATATGGCATCGCTCAAAGGTAGTCTTCGGACTTAGCCTTGTAGCATTCAGTCGTTATGCAATATTGCCCTATGACAGCTTTGGTACACTCACCCATTAGGTAACAGTAACTGAGAGACGGCCGGGAAGGAAAATCCCAAAAGGAAAAGAACACAAAGAAAGAGAATAGGGGTATGGGAAAACCGTGGGCAGACCCATCAGTATTTTTAGCAGGCTGAGGGAGCAACAAGAGTAGGCCGGAGACACGGCCGTGCGTGGTGCGACGGTCGGGTGAAGCTGCCGAGTGCAGCACCTTTTATTTGTAGTTTTGATTACTGTGTTTTATTTTCCTTTTTTCTTTTGCCTTTTGTTTATTTTTTTTGTTGAGCACCTGTGAGTGCGCCTGCACCTGTATTCTGTACCACCTCTGGTATTACTGTGGTCCTGTCTACCATCGTTGGTAGGCAGACCACGGTCAACAGCGCCCTCTGCGGGCTGAAAAGTGGAACTACCCTCCATTAATAAAACTGGGCACCTGTGCGGTGTTTCGAATTCACCTTTGTCTCCCTTGTGTCAGTGAATTACCCACCACCCACACATATCTTCAGAAGAAACCCATTGCAATGGTTATCAAAACCATTCCTCATGCAGATTTGCATTCATCTTAGTTCAAGTGTGTTGATCACTTCCAGGAACTAGCAACTTAAACAGTCTGCTATGTAGCCCGTAGCTTTCTGGGCACACAGAATTGAGCTTTATTGGAATTTGTATGTCACGGTTATGGTGCAGTTGAATTCCATATTGCCTTGCATAATGTATTCAACAACTTTGAGTCAATTTAAATTAAACAATTTAAACAGCAAACTGACAGTATGATGGGTGTAGTAATGTACTGTAGTAATGTTTGTAAATGTGTGTGAAAAGGGGTTGTGGGTATCCATTGACAGACAGAGAGACACAGGAGAGCTGACGCTGCATTACTGCACAGACGCCCAGGTTTATTTACAATATACAGTATATATTATAACAAAGGCCATCGGCCAAGGCTCGTTTGTACCCTTTAAAATCACATTTGTTGTGAGGGATTGGTTAAAGAAAACGAGGAAAATGTGAAAAGACAACGTAAACCAACTGGATGTTAAACAAAGAAATGAATGTATAGTGTTTGGGATCAAAATTAAGTTTGGTTAAAGAATACACTTTGTAAATAATAACTGTGTATTAAATAAGGGAGAGTAAAAAATAAATTGGACCATGAATTGGGGCATTTGGACCATGGGGAAGCTACTGGAGTCAGGGAGAAATTTCAAATAAAGCCAAGTGGATATTTAAATTAAACAGGAATGAAGCCCTATATCAAAGAAAGCAAGATGCAAATCACTGTATACCTCTTGTATTAATACATCATCCTACAAATACAAAAAATTCAACACATTATTCAAAAGAATTTTGCATTTTGTAAGAGGATCCAGCTATATTAGTATCTTTAAAGAACCTCCATTAATATCATACAGGACAGACAAAAGCATTCAAGAATATTTGGTCCACAGCTCTGATTTTCAAACTCGGCACTTCGGAACCTTTTGGAATGAACATTCTACCATGAAGCCCCACTTGGCCTTATTTGAAATGAATTCTTAAAAACAAACAACTCACTGGACTGGCTGGATTTTAGTTGATGAAGGACTTTTATGTCTGCAACATCCTAAATACTTTTACTATTACTTTAAATGTATTGTAATGCCAGATGCACCTGCACCTGCACTCAGTAGCCTAAATGAGCACTGACCAAATGAAGTATGGGGGCAGAACAATGATTTATTTAACAGAATGTAGAAGGAGTATGGGGAAAGGGGAAGATAGGGAGTATAAAAGAACTGCAGTTTATTAACAAGTAATTATCTTCTTGGAACAGACTGAAAATAAATGAAGAGACAAAGGAATGAATAGAGCAGGATAGATTGTTATATAAAAATGGCGGGGGTGGGGGGGAATCCCAACCTAGTTTATTAATGCCAGTCTCAACACTTATTCTGGGAGGGGAAATAAAATAAATAAAATGAAGGAGTAGGAAAAAGGGGGGCACCAGGATGGGGTCCTTATCTAGAATAGTGACAGAGTAATATGGAGAAAAACCACTCACTCAAACACACACACACACATCTGTAATATCTGAAGAGATAAATATCCCTAAAGTAACAGTATAAAAGGAAAGAATAATTGTTTTCTAGGAAATAGAAAATGTATATCCCTAGCCTTTAAATAAACCTAAATATTCTACCCACTAAATAAACTCTTAAACTATGAAATTATCGAAAACTGAACTGATCTCTAGTCTTTAAAAGGAAGGTTCTTGCTTTAGCCAGCAGGTGGCAGCATGCTCCACACACACACACACACACACACACACACACATCTAGGTGCTCATTATACTGCCCTTGCACCTGTCACACATCTCCCAGTCCTCCAAGGATGGCCCCAGACGTTTTTACTTGCACTGCCGAGTACAGTTCCAGAAATACTGATAGTTCAACTGATGGTTCCACAGTGTGGAAACAGTACTGTTAGCTCCGGCTTGGGAAAACGTTTGTTGTCCTGCTTCTATCCCTCATAGTGTCTATGGCCCCACAGGATCACAGGAGAGAAACAGACCCGATTACGTCAGTCCTCCAGCGGTGAGTGTTGGCACTCTAGTTGTGCTCCTTGTTACAGTCAGTGTAGCAGTCCCTCCCCTTCAGGCTGAAGTTAATGGGTCAGTAAGCAGTCCCTCACCAAACCGGAACAGACAACCAAAAGAAAACAAGGTATCAGGAACTTTAGTCCCGGTGTCTTGGGGAATAAGTAGATGGGAAAAGGTGGATCGTCGTCTAGAATTTAAAGGGGAGGTTCCATTGTTTCTAAGATTTACGCCGACTAGTACTACGTCTGGGGAATTAGTAGATCGAGCCCAGGGAATAAGTTGAACGGATATATTAACTAAAAATAAATCATTAAAAATGAACTTTGTAACTAGGATGTTAATGTTTCGTCTTTTAAACTGTGATAGTTAACACTAGGCCTACTGGCAAAATAATAATAGACCTTGAAATACTACAATAATATTGTATGATTGTATGTCATTAGAATATATAACTAAAACATTTTAATTTTGATTAAAGATTGACAACATTTTGACGTGTAAAACCTTTTAATATACAGTAAATAAATCTTTGCGATCACACATCAACTACATCTGATTAACAATGACATTTTTACATGCAGAAAAAAAGCTGACAAGCGTTTAACACTAGGCCTAGTATAGAGAGACATAAGTTACAGTATAACTGAACACTTTGCATCGCACATATATTTTACAGACCAAAAATAAATAAATAAAAAAGAAAGTGGTGTGTGAACACATGACCTTACGATCTGGCAAATGACCAGATAGAAAATGTTGATTCATGTAGTTAACCTCCCCTTTAATCAAGCTGCTGCCACGCCTTCCTTTTGCCTTACTGCACTGGTGCTATCCACTTTCCCCCAGTCTACTAATTCCCTACGACACAGGTTTTGTGGCGATGGAGAGGATTTCTAAACTAGTACACAGACTGGAAAGGGGACAATCGACTCTAAGAGTTTGTCTTCACCCAATCCTTATCAAACCAGTTCCACTACTACGCTGCTAGTTACTGTACCCTGTTACAATTTATATTGACAACTGGCTGACTCGTTTTAGCTGGTATTTTAAACAATAATATTGCCGACCTGACGAGCTGACCAACTCTCCCCCAGTCCAACCGTGCTCTCTCAAATGTTAGCAAACTTAAAACATAATAAAAACCACCTCCTCACACGCAACCCTGTTTGTGGTGTTAATCTAATAACCCTGGTAAGCACATATATGTTAAAACCTCGTAGCGACTTGATTTTCGCTACATGGTTCCTCCTTCTGAAGAAGATGCGCCCTTGCGTCAGCGGCTCAATCCCCTAATGGTTTGTGTGTCACTTGTGACAGATATACAATGATTCTTGGTAGTAAATCTCCCTCCCGACCTGGGAGGGCGCTAAGCAGCGAGAACAGAGTTCCCTGGACGGGCTGGCCTGACAGTTCTTTCCCAGGGTTCAAGGGAAGTCAGCCAGCTAGAAAGGGGGCAGAACTCAGTTGCATTAACACATTGACCGGAAGGAAGCGACGTGGCAGCCGCAGATTGGAGGGGCGGCTGCACTCGTTTACCAGGTGGTCATGTGTGACGGTATAAAAGGGGACAGAGAGACGCAATCTGTTCCTTCGCTTTGGTTTTTTATTGAACCTGAAAGGACCCGTGAGAAACCCAGTGATAAAAAGTACTGTGAGTATTTTGTTTGTTTGTCTATAATTGTTTGTTTGTTATTATTAGGCGGCTAACACGTTCCAGAGCTGTCGCCAAGGGCCAGCACAAAACCCGGAACAGCACTTCACTTTTGTCACGGATATACTTGTATCACCCACCACGAGCACTACAGCATGCACCCAGGACCGGTGACCGTGTTTGTACATTGTGGGAAAGATACGTGAGTTTGTTATTTGGGACTGCAACACGTTTATTTACATCCAGTGCATTACACATTGTTGTATATTGCCTGGAGTTATTGTTTGGTCGCCAGACCAGGATTATAATTAATAAAACCCCTTTCCAACTGGATTACAATTTTCTGTTAATTGCGCACTGCATCACTCCTGCACCTGTACACAATCAACCACTTTGCCACACACTCCCCAATTAAATGGAGATACTCTTCCCAGTCTTTAGGGCATTGTCTCTTTCTTTGTGGCCTTTGGGACTTCGGGGCCCATGCTGTACTCGGTGAAGCTGAGAGGCCGGTCGCCCTCCTCCCAAAATTCTCATCAGCCCTATATTCTATTGGTACTGCCGAGGCTTCTACACATTGGTCATCTACAGGGAACCCTCAAAGGTGGCAGAAGCTGAAGTGTCCCAACAAATTGCTTCAGGGGAATCAGTACTTTTTTCATGTCTGTAGGTAATGGAGTACTTGTCCTTCTTGGTTCCAAACCATCCCCATGTGGCATTGAATAGCTGTGTTCCAGAGGTGCTGCACAGTTGCTGCTCCCTGGATGACTAATTGGGCCTGTTATGAGGTGTGGTTCTCTGCATTGTAACTTCCAGGAAGTTCACTCCTAGCTGGGACCCTCTTTCCAAACTGTCAGGGAACCACTTAGACTCAAAGTAAAGGCTTTTAAGCAATCATGATGGATGGGAGTAGTTTCTTGTACATTATGGTCCAGGAGCATGTTTACATGGTCATGTAGAGATCTTTGACAGTATATGGTCCCCTCGAAGGACACTGTAGCTTAGGAGACAATGCACCCAGACTTTTTCTCCAACGGCATAGGGCCCACGCCAGGGTTGGTCCCTTTGTCATTTTTGTCTTTGTGTCACCGTGCGATTGTTTTGTGTAGCTAATTTTCTCCCAAGCTTTATCTCCCTGACATAGTCAGAATGTCATCGGTATTGCCACTGGGGAGTTCCCATTCTGTGTCTACTTTGAAGCCTAGCTTTCCTTCCAAAAGCAGCTCATGTGGTGACATTCCTGTCGATTTCTGTGGGCTACTTTGGAATGTTAGCAAGGTATAAGGGAGTTGTCTGTCCCAGTCATGCTGTGAATCTTTCACTCGCATGGCCAACATCTGCCTTAAAGTGTGGTTATGTCTCTTGACCAAGCAGTCTGATTGAGGGTGATAGGGGGAGGTCCATGTTTTCCGGACTCTAGAGTATGGCACATCTATTTTAAACAGTGTTGCCTCGAACTGGCGCCCCTGGTCAGAATGAAGTGACTCCAGAACACCAAACCTGCTGACACACTGTTCAACCAATGTCCGCACGATAGTCTTGGCTTTGATGTCAGGAATAACAAAAGCTTCAGTCCATTTGATGTAGTCAACCACAATCATTATATAGCGATTCCCTTCATGGGTTACAGGGAGCTCTCCATACAGGTCCACTGCAACACGTTCAAAAGGTTGTGAGACAGGATGGGTCATCATTGGTGCTCTGTCTCTTTGGTTAGGATTTTTCCGGCTACCACAGATTCTGCAGCTGAGACACCAGTCTTTTACATCCTGACGCCAACCTGGCCACCAATACCTTTCCTGAACCTTCCTCAATGTTTTTCCTGTGCCTAAGTGGCCACCTTCAGGTCCTCCATGGAGCCGCTCAAATATCTCTGTGACAATTTTTGCTGGAACCACAATTTGTAGCTCCACCTGCTGACAATGTTTTGTGGGGGTTTTGTGACAGATCAGCCTCTGACAAAGTTGCAGTTCTTTCCAGTTGTTGATGTATGGTAGGGCAATGGGATCATCCCTTGCAAGTGCAGCCAGAGGTTCAGTCTCGCTTCGATCCAGTCCACCCTTGCCGATGCAAAGTATTGACTCTTCAGCCTGAGCCACTCGCATGCGTTTCACCCCACTGTCTTCTGGGAGAACCCACACAGCACAGACATCTATGATATCCTGTTGCACTAAACGAGACATCGCATCAGCGTTTTGATGTTTTGTTCCTGCCCAGTGCATAATGTCAAAGTCAAACTGTCCAAGCTGTTCTACCCATCGTGTTGACCTTCAGGGTTCTTAAAAATTTTTAGCATCTGACCCATGGTCAGTTCTTAACACAAACTTCTTTCCCAACAGCTAATGACGGAAATAGGTTGTGAATACCACCACTGCTAGAAGTTCTCTCCTAGTCACAGAGTAATTGCGTTCAGCCGAAGACAAAGTCCTGCTAGCATAAGATATGTCTTTTTCTTCTCCTCCCTTGCACTGTGAGAGAACTGCTCCAATTCCCATATCACTAGCACCTGTGTCTAAGATAAAAGGTTGTTCAAAATCAGGATAAGGAAGTACTGGGGCAGAACTCAAACGTTCTTTAAGTTCCTCAAAAGCTTCCTGGCAATCTGCAGTCCACTCAAATCGTCGTCCCTTCTTAGTGAGGTTGAAGCGTGGATAAGCAATAAGAGAGAACCCTGGTATGATAATAATAATAATAAGATGCAAGCCCCAGAAAACTGCGAACGTCCTTAAGAGTTTGGAGCACACACCATTCTTGGACTGCAGCTACCTACTGTAGGTCTGTGGCAACCCCCTCTTTAGACACTACATGACCCAGGTAATTAACCGTGTCACATAGCAAGTGACACTTGCTTGGCTTCACCTTAAGGCCAGCCTCCTGCAATCTTTGGAATACTTGTCCCAGGCGTCTTATATGATCATCGAAGGTGCAGCTGAACACAATAATGTCATATAGATAAACTAGACAGGCTTGCCACTGTAGGCCTACAAGGGTGAGTTCCATCAGCCTCTGAAAAGTGCTGGGGGCATTGCAAAGCCCAAAGGGCATCACAAGGAACAGATCACCTCATTACGTCCCCTTTATATACCGTCAACCATGACCCCTTGGTTAACGAGCGCACCCACTCCTCCAATCCGCGGATGCCACACCATTAACCTTCTGGGTCAATGATTTAATGTACCGTAGCTCAGCCCCCTTTCTAGATGGCCGACTTCCGCCTAACCCTGGGATTGAACTGTCGGGCCATCCAGTCCAGGGTACACTGTTCCCTTTACTTTGTGGCCTCACAGGTCAGGAAGGAGATCTATCACCAAGAATCATTCGATCTCTGTCACATATCCCACCGCTCAGAGTGGAGCCGAAGGAACTTAGCTCCCGGGAAAAATAATCTGCATTTTGGTGGTCTTTCCCCGCATGGTGTACCATGTGGTAAGGGCTGCAATGCCAGATACCACCAAGTTATCCGGGCATTGCTGTCCTTCATTGTGCTTAACCACTTGAGTGGGGCGTGGTCAGTGACAAGATCAAATGAATGTCCCAGCAGGTAGTATCGTAAAGAGTGAGTAGCCCATTTCTCCCACCAGACCCCAGCCTCGTCTCATTAATGCTCCTTCCCACTTTCTAATCCGGCCTCTTTTTATTAGTTTTTCTAGGACAAAAGAGGGGGGAAACATTTCAGTTTGAAAAGGAAAAATATCACCAATTATTTCCTTTTCTTGATTTTCTGCCACGTTTACATGTGTGGTCGAGTCTGCCATTAATTTGACCAATTCTTCATAATTTGGCCAGCCTTTCCGCCACCCCAACTACTGATGGCATTTTATCGGTCCTACTGATAAATATACTTTTAAAGTGGGGTATGTCGTCATATCTCCATAGACACAGGAGATTGCCACCAGGCCTCGTGGCTGCCATGACACACCGCCCAAGAGAGCTGCCTTCATTAAGGTCTGCCCACACCCGGTGTCTACTAATACGTGGGTTTTCACCTTTCCTAAAACCACATTAACAATACAAGGCCCCTCCGGACCATTTTCCCCTCGTTTACCCGCTTCTGATGCCCAATTTCACGTCGCCACTTTACACTCCATTGCCGATGGGCATGACCTGGCCTGGTGTCCCGGTTGCATCTAAAACAGGTAGGGCGGAAGGAGATAACATTGGTTACATATCTGTCCCATTGCTGGTATGGCAACGGGGCAGTTGCAGCAGCTCTACCCCAGCTGGGGCCAACCTTGACCTCCATGGAGAGGAGGCAAGGTTGCCCCTTGGGGCTGGAGATCTAGAAGGTCTCGGTCCTGGTGTTGTGGGTGGATCAGAGAGAGCAGGCGGTGTACGACTGCTCCGGTGGTCGGGAGCTGTGAGCAGGCTGGTGTTGGTTGAGACCAGGGAGTCCTCGAAATCCTCAGCCAGTGTTACTGCTACTTCCAGGGTGGCGGGGTTGTGGCGCCGTATCCACACCTGTGTTTCGGCGCCGACCACATGGCAGAATTGCTCCCCTGCTTCGCCGATTTGGAGACCAGTTTTCTGGACGGGGCTTAACCAGTGCACCATGTGGTCACACAACTGCTGCTCACAGGTTGGGAAGGAGATCTAACACCAAGAATCATTCGATCTCTGTCACAATCATACAATAAATACATACAGTAGTTTAATTATATTGTTAAACTACATAAAATACATAAATCACATTTCATCATGCATTAAGTTTGAGAATTATAATGCTTAAACTACAGTAAAAGAAACAATCACAATGTATCATGCAATAAATATAAGAAGTTTGCTCATTTGGCGCGCTGCATCAGTAACCCTGGCCATAATTGTTTTGTTTTTTTGTTGCAGTTGCACACAGTGGCAGCCATTACTGGTGTACCGTCATTTTTTTCACCTGTGCTATATTTACTTACATAAAACATATCTCCTGTTTTTACATTTTGTAAAATAACTATTTAAAAGTATAGTATCATTTTTTTTCTTTTATAAAAAGATTTATGTGGTGAAATGTATCATGTACATTTATTAAACCCCTGGCAGGCAAGGGATGCCTTATTTATAGCCCCAGGCGAAGTAAAGGATGATTTAGGCCCCTGTCTAGAGACCCCTACTTTAAAAAAAAGGAATATCCACAAATGTACTCTACATATGAGGCATAATTTATTTTGTGAAGTTTGTTTTTTGAAAATTTACAACCTGCTTTTCCCCACTGTATGAAGAGGGGTAACATATTCTGACACCACAGTACCCCATCAGAATTTAAACCTGCATTTTGCCATAGTTTGAAGATTAAAATACTATTAAAAAAATGCATCAAACAAAGAATACATAGTTTGAGATACAAGTATGTAACAGTGAAATATATTTTAGGTATTTATGACAAGGGAAAGATTTGACAATCAAAACAGAGGTTTGACAATCAAAACTATTGCATTAAGTTCAATGCAAAAATACAAGTGTTGCCCCCAGTGACACCTGCAGTAAGATTATTATTATTATTATTATTATTATTATTAGTTTATTTAGCAGACGCCTTTATCCAAGGCGACTTACAGAGACTCGGTGTGTGAACTATGCATCAGCTGCATAGTCACTTACAATTACGTCTCACCTGAAAGACAGCGCACAAGGAGGTTAAGTGATTTGCGCAGGGTCACACAATGAGTCACTGGCTGAGGTGGGATTTGAACCAGGGACCTCGTGGTTACATGCCCTTTTCTTTAACCACTGGACCACACAGCCTCCTATACATGTGAAAAGTTGTACATCTTTTTAGAAAAGACATAAGCTGAAAGGGCTCGGATTATGTAATTCCGACCTATCTAAGGCTCGCAGACCCCCGACCCCGAATGCGAAGTATGAAAGATTGTGGCCATTTCTCCATTTAGTACAGGAGATGACGGTCAGCAAAATGCCATGAGCATCAGGCTAACGATCCCTTCCTCCTGGCGTGTCCCACTGACACATCCATAGCTGACCACAATTACATTTGATCCTTCATGGGACAGACTTACTATTTTTGATCAGCTTCCTGGACCCAGAGCCAACCATGAACGGCAGATAATAACGGCTACGGTTGGCAGTGCTCAGTCACTTGGGGGCGGGGCCGTCCTTGCAAATCAAACTGACTGGCTTTCCAAAGTGCCACTCAGCTCTGTTAGGGGGTGGTCAAAAAAAAAAAAAAAAGCAGATAGCTGCTCACTAGGCGTGCCAACAAATACGTGCCATAGGTCTGGCATCGCTGGTCTAGACTCTAGAACCGTGGTGTCCAATACGTTCGCCACTCGCCACATGTGGTGAATCAGCCACAGACATGTGGCGAATTGATGCTCTTCGTCAGTTATATTTTTAAGGGCGAAACCTGGTGATCTGGCGAGTCTAGTTTTGCCTGGGCCAATCTAGTTTCGCCAAGGGCTTCTGGGCGAATCCCGAAGTTACCACTTTTTTCGGCACTCACATGCATCCAATCGGGCAAATCTAGATTGGCCCAGAACTTCAAAAAGACGACTGGGCGAAACCCGTTTTTTCAACAGTTTTCACTGAATTTCGGGGCTAGCCCGAGTGAGTCTAGTTTCGCCCAACGCTTCAACATCGATGCTGGGTGAATCTGGTTTTGCCTATGCCATGTTGATCATAAAGTTATTTTTCCTGAGACAAGATCAAGGTTGAGAACTTATGACCTGGTTGATGAAGACCATCACTAGGGTCCATCTCCATTTAGGACATTGTCTATTGGCATGGTCTCACAATAGATTACGTGCACCTGGTTTGTTTGGGGGTTATACAGAATTTATTGAATGTATGGATGAAAAGGCCACTGATGTGCAGATTAACAGCTGTACAAATGATTTGCTATCAAACATGCTAGTCAAGCTAAGAGATTGCTTTCCATGTGAATTTTCACGTAAGCCTCGCACTTTAACACAAATTGGGCAATGGAAAGCTACAGAATTTTGACAGTTTCTGCTCTACATAGGTCATGTTGTTCTCCACAACATATTAAATGATGTTGTGTATAATAATTTCATTATTTTGTTTGTTGGTATATAAATATACTAGCAAGTCCAGCTCTGTATGTGAACTATTGTAGCTATGCACATGATTTACTGGTGTTATTTGTGGAACATGCAGCTAAATTATATGGCAGAGCAATACTGGTGTACAATGTGCATGGACTAGTTCATCTGGCAGAAGATGTTAGGAAATTTGGCTGCTTAGATTCTACATCTTCTTTTCCATATGAGAATTATCTAAAGAATCTGAAGAAACTTGTCCTTAAACCATATTTTCCATTGCAACAGGTAATGTGTCTGAGAGGACACGGGTGTGTTGTGAGACTGCTCTGGATTGTACAGTTCCAAAAAGTTTTAGACAGGAGAGCTCCTGTGGTCTAGTGCCAAAAGACATGGCCAATAGTATTCAATACAAACAGTTCTCTCTGGAAATATATATTTTGAAGGTAACACATGGAGATAATTGTGTTCAGATTGGAGATAATATTGCATTAGTTAGTAATATTCTGAGTTACAAAAGTATATATAGTTTTTGAGAGATTTCTTTATAAGGCTGCCTTTTTCTCTTGTCCTTGGATTCATGCCATCTTGCTATGTTTATGGTCTCTGACAGTTCAGCGTACAGAAAAGCCATCATCCTGGTCTTCACAAAAGATAAGTCAAATACTGTATAAAACAGGTACAATTATACTTTAATTAAAACACACAATGCAGTGATTCTCTTTAGTAGTGTCCCACAGTATTGTTAAATGCACAATGTATGTGAGTTTAAATTCAGATACACCATCATTAATATTATGTTTTTTGCCCATACTCTGTCTTCCCCCTCCCTACGGTGCAAACAAGTCTCTGTGACCTAATTATAAGACTTGGAAAAAAATATTGTTTACAACTATTTACATAATTCTATTATATATGAACATGGGACAACCAAATGCCAGGTTTTCATACTTGGTTAAGGGACTTTAAAATCCACAAGGCAATGATAATGAGTTAGTCTATAGTAAGGAATATGCTTACACTAAAAGTATGCACCATAAACATTAAACCTTTTAAATAAACCTTTTCTGAACTGTAACTATACATGAGCCCTGCAGCAGCAGAGTAGGCTAAACATAATGGATACCACAGTATGAAGGTACTTTGAAAAAAAAGGTGTTAAAACCAATCCTCGCCCAGGACAACTGGAAGCTGCTAGAGACTGGAAAATGCTGGCAGATGTTGGTCAACGGCTTATTTTTCCACCTGAGATTGCCACCACTAACCTTCGACCAGATATTGTCTTGTGGTCTGGATCAGCACGCCTTGTTCACCTGGTAGACTTAACAGTGCCATGGGAGGATGCTGTAGATGAGGCGATGAGAGGAAGAAACTGCGGTATGCTCAACTAGCCACTGAAGAGGAACAGCGAGGATGGAGAGTCCGGGTTTACCCAGTGGAGGTGGGTTGTCGAGATTTGTGGCACACTCTACAACCCGGTTTCAGAGACGCCGGATTCAGTGGCCAAGAGTTGCGTCGCACAGTGAAGAACTTATCTGAAGCAGCAGAGAGGAGCAGCAACTGGCTGTGGTTGAGACGGAAAGATTCTGGCTGGGGATCTCAAGCACAATAGAAAGAAAGAAACGCTGATGTACAGGTAAGTAAGCTGGGCTGAGTTGAGTGGGGGACGGAGGGTGATGCTGGGACGCCAGAATCACCGTCGAGCCCTCTTGAGGTGTCGTGGGCTAGTCGACGAAACACTGAGGATGGAAGGTGCCCACTTGAAGACCCCAGAGATGTACCCTACTTAGCTCAATCCAGACGGTTGTCATGCTGATGCGCTGGGGAGGCCGCACTGTGGTTGATCCCGAGCCAGCATCGCAGCCGCTATTGTGCTGATGTGCCAGGGAGGCAAAATAAGCTGATCCTGGAGCCAGCATTACACTTCAGCCATTAACACCAGACAGAAGGATATCTACATCATCATATGGAAGGAAACGTAAATGGATGGAGACACATATGGATCACATTAGTTTACTGTAAAGCTACGTCTTAGTTGGTGCTTATCTTGGCGAGAGCCGAGTTCAAATCAGCATGAAGTTTTAACATCTACTCTCGTGTAATGGAAATAATGACCCTAGAACATAAGAACATAAGAAAGTTTACAAACGAGAGGAGGCCATTCGGCCCGTCTTGCTCGTTTGGTTGTTAGTAGCTTATTGATCCCAGAATCTCATCAAACAGCTTCTTGAAGGATCCCAGGGTGTCAGCTTCAACAACATTACTGGGGAGTTGGTTTCAGACCCTCACAATTCTCTGTGTAAAAAAGTGCCTCCTATTTTCTGTTCTGAATGCTCCTTTATCTAATCTCCATTTGTGACCCCTGGTCCTTGTTTCTTTTTTCAGGTCGAAAAAGTCCCCTGGTTCGACATTGTCAATACCTTTTAGGATTTTGAATGCTTGAATCAGATCACTGCATAGTCTTCTTTGTTCAAGACTGAATAGATTCATTTCTTTTAGCCTGTCTGCATACGACATGCCTTTTAAACCCGGGATAATTCTGGTCGCTCTTCTTTGCACTCTTTCTAGAGCAGCAATATCCTTTTTGTAACGAGGTGACCAGAACTGAACACAATATTCCAGATGAGGTCTTACTAACGCATTGTAACGTTTTAACATTACTTCCCTTGATTTAAATTCAACACTTCTCACAATATATCCGAGCATCTTGTTGGCCTTTTTTATAGCTTCCCCACATTGAAGACATGAAGACATTTCTGAGTCAACATAAACTCATAGATCTTTTTCATAGATCCCTTCTTCAATTTCAGTATCTCCCATATGATATTTATAATGCACATTTTTATTGCCTGCGTGCAATACTTTTCTCTATTAAATGTCATTTGCCATGTGTCTGCCCAGTTCTGAATGCTGTCTAGATCCTTTTGAATGACCTTTGCTGCTTATGGCAAAGTGGTAATTAGTACAACAACAACAACAACAACAACAACATTTCATTTATATAGCACCCTTCAAGGGCGTAGGTTTGGTTTGAACATTGGTGGGGACACAATTTTGTAGGGGAGCGGAGTCACGGTCGCTAGTGGGGTTCGGGGGCATGCCCCCCCCGGGAAGAAATATTTTAGGAGACAGCTGTTAAATGGTAACTTCTGGTGGCTTGAAATGAATGCTGGACATGAATCGAGGACAATTTGATTGACATGAAGTTGGCTGGTATACACTTAAAACACTATGATAAAGTGTCCCTCCTGGAAGCTGGTTTGACATCCCTGCTGTAGAATTACTAATAACCTGAATTATAACCTATCCCAGCCTTACTGTAAGCTACCAATACCCCTGGCGCTACAAGCATGAGCACATGCACGCTCACGTGCTCTGCCTGCCTCTCCTGTGTCTGTGCTGCTGCTCTTACCTGGGTGCATTGCTTCATTCACCTGATAAAATAATAAATTGATGCATGCCATATAGAGAAAAAATATGGCTATGCTAACTTTATTTGCTGAGTATTACTATACAGCATTAGCCTACTATTATATCACAATGTGCCTCAAACAATAATATATCTCAAAACTGAGTCTAACACTTTCACTGTTATAATCACTAAGCCATTACAGACCTCACCGGCGACCCTGTTGCTTCACCTGCCTCTGTACTGCTTTTACCAGGTTGCACTGCTTCATTCACCTGATAAAATGATAAATTGATGCATGCTGTTTAGAGAGAAAGTATGACTGCTAACTTCATTAGTAAATTATTTTTACATTTGCTATGAGAATCATTATCAATTGTGTTTATTACTTTAATAACATCTTCCTACTTACACTTTGACTTTTTGTAAAAAAAACTTCCTTATGTCCATCTTTCTTTTTTTGGTTGCTATTATGCTTTAGTCACCTAAAGCCAAATTGAAGTGATTAGCTAACGTTAGTTGGATGACGATATCAAAACATGCTCACGCACACTCACACTCACACACTCTCTCTCTCTCACACACACATAATGATTTAGCTGTGAAACAAGCTAGCTAGCCACCAAGGACGTTGGGTTAGCAGCTAGCAATGGGTCGCTAACGTAATAGGTAGGTAGGTCGGTAGGTTTATTCTCTCAAACTATGTTGCTGACGACCTGACAATACCTTCAGCCCCGGCACCTGGCTTTCATTCAGTCAGTGGCTCACACTCCTATCAGACTGACCGGCAAGCGGCAACTTCAGATGAGCGTCTTTCCAGAGTCCAGCCTAAGCCAGCGGGCCTCAACCTTTTTTTACTCACGCCCCACTGAAATTTATTTGTATATCTGTCGTCGTCGTCGTCGTCCGCCCCCGTTTAATTTGACTTTTTAATATATATATATATTTTTTATTACTGCCTATATAATATAGAGCGTTTATTTAGCCGCCTGGATAGTCACACTGTCCATTCAATCAAATACATATGTTCGTGTTCGCTTTTTACACACACGATACAAAAATATCAAGCAAGTAGTAAGTTAGTTAGGGAGGAAGGAGGAGGATTGAAATAATGTGACAACGCATTAACCAACAAACACAAACATCGAATTAAACTGATTATATTTATTCTTATTTTTTAAAATAAATGTGAAAATTGTGGCACAATATACACCGTTTAAGAATGACTAGAATTTTTTTTATTTTAAACCCGGAGATTTACCTTTCACTCCCGAGTCCTTGTGCACTTTCGCACTTCAATGAAAACAACACACTGTGCTGGTCCCTGACCTCAGCCACGCACTGAGTCCGTGTTACAGTGATGCATTATGGAAGGGCCTAAGCCAATCAAATTAGATTTTTTTTGTTTGTTTTTTTTGGAGGAGGGAGGAGTAACGAGGGGAGGGGCGGGGCTTTGAGAGTTAACCCTTTGTGGAGCAGATAAAATGACTTGACAAAAGACGTTTCAGATTTATCAAAATTATTGGTAGGGACAATTCAACGGTCCCTTGACATTGGTAGGGACATGTCCCAACCGTCCCTAGCTAAATCTACGCCGGTGGCACCCTTCATAAGTATCCCAGGGCACTTCACAGAAAAAAAAAAAAAAGAGAGTTATACAAAAGCCAAATCAAATAAGTATGTCTTAAGACGAGTGTATAGCAGGTGTGGTGCGGAGGCAGTAATCCCAAGAACAAACAGACAACAAAGTACGGGTGAAATGGTTGGTTTAATGATTGTTAATCCAATGGTCTGATGACCAGCCAGCAAATAATAATGAGCTGGCAATAAATACACAACAATGTGTATTGCACAGTAGTAAAAAGGTTTGCAGTCCCGTAAACAATAAGCACAGTACTAACACACACAATTAGACACACACACGATCACAAGTCCAACGTGAGTGCTCTCAGTGCTTGTGGTGAACTACAATATAATATGTGCTATAGTTGTGAAAAAGGTGCTGACAACAATGTTAATCGTGACTGTAGTGCAGTGTTGATCCGGTTTTGTGCGGCCCTTGGCGACAGCTCCGGATTCGTGTTTAGCCGTCTAGTGCTACATAACAAAAACACAGACAGTTACTAAACAGACACAAACAAACAAACAAAACACTCACAAACTCTTTTTTTTTTAGTTTGGGAAATCTCCTGGTCCTTCCAGTTCCTCGTATTTCTTAAACCCAAGGGAAGGAAAAGATTTACAATTCTCCGGCCCCTTTATGCTATCATGCATGACCCCTTGGTAAACGATTGCAGCTGACTCTATTGCC
Source organism: Huso huso (assembly GCA_036884735.1). Taxonomy (NCBI): domain Eukaryota; kingdom Metazoa; phylum Chordata; class Actinopteri; order Acipenseriformes; family Acipenseridae; genus Huso; species Huso huso. The sequence goes on from JAHFZB010000465.1 coordinate 24,148, forward strand.
TGCAGCTGCTACTTTGTTTACCTTCCAGGTCAATACGTTCCTGCAACAGAGTCTCGCCTTCTTCCAGGCTGACTGACTTCCCGACCCAGGAAATAAACTGTCAGGCCAGCCCATCCAAAGCCTTTCCCTTTCGCTACTTAGCGCCCTCACAGGTCGGGAGGGAGATTTACAATCAGAACTCATTATATTTCTGTCACACTGCTGCAGCAGTGTTTGCCACTCCTCCTATTTTTGTGTCATCTGCAAATTTAAGTTTGCTTACTATACCAGAATCTAAATCATTAAGGTAGATTAGGAATAGCAGAGGACCTAATACTGATCCCTATGGTACACCACTGGTTACCTCACTCCATTTTGAAGTTTCTCCTCTAATCAGTACTTTCTGTTTTCTACATGTTAACCACTCCCTAATCCATGTGCATGCATTTCCTTATTGCGTTTGGTTTGAACTTATGCGGGAAATCTAAATAAACCATGTCGTATGCTTTGCAATTATCCATTGTCGATGTTGCATCCTCAAAAAAATCAAGCAGGTTAGTTAGACACTGTCTGTCTCCCAGGATACTGTTACCATATAGGTAATTTTCCATTTTGGATCTTATTATAGTTTCCATAAGTTTACATATAATAGAAGTCAGGCTTATTGGTCTGTAGTTAAATAAGTTATTTTAAGAGCTCTGTAGCAGGGTGGTAGAAAGCCCTGTTGTTTAAATGTATTGTTTATTTATTTTTAGAACGGGGTCTCCCCCTCTGCCCCTGTGTTATTTTATATTTTTGCATTATGATTTATTTATTTAAATGATGATGAAAGCCATGTGTTTTGGTGTATGATTTATTTGTTGTATGTGTATTATTATTATCGTCATGCTTTATAAATATAGCGGCGGAGCCGTGCGTTTTGTTATTGTTTTTGTTTCAACGTGTTCTGGCAGAGGCGAGGTTGGGTGCTCGTCCTTTGCCAGGAATAATTAATAAACCTCGTGTAAAGAAGGTGGCCATCTCCCGAATTAATTGGGTGATTAATTTGTTGCTAAATCGGGAGATGGTCACCTGCATATAAACCTGCAGCGCTCTCAGAATGAGTAACGAGAGAGAGAGAGAAAAAAAAAAAAATTAAAAAATTAAAAACCTTATAGAAACCGTGAAGGCTACTGCCCAGCCGGACCTTAAGGGTTGTTTTGTGTTCGTGATTTTGTTTTTGTTTAAATCATTTGTTTTGCTCTGTGAGCAGTGTTTTCTATTTGAACCTTTTATTTATTTTTGTATTTAAATAAACGACCCCGCAGCGCCTTTTTGAACTGCAGTACTGTCTTTGTTTTTGTTCCTGCTGCTGGCCTGACATCACCACACGTCCATCCCTGTCACAAGCTCCTAGTCCCTTTAACTCTGTTATGCTAAAGTTATTTAAAACTGGATAGGAACAGGTCAACATGTGGGGCATGTTGTCCGTATCCTCTTTTGTAAAAACTCATTTACTAATCATTTACTTTTCACAAGTTTCATTAGTATTTGTTAGTTGTTATACATGCATATAATGTGCAAGGTCTACTTTGTAATTACCCTCAGTACTTTTCTGATCCTCCATAGATTCCTATGAAAAAAGCACACCGCAAACTACCAGAGTGTGACATCTCATGTGATATTTTGACAGATTTAGAAAAACCAAAGAAAAGAAAAAGAATGTAAGTTCTTTTCAAGTATTTATTTACGGAATTAAGTAGAATAAATGTACAGAATTGCAGTTAATACAGTGAAGGTACCTGATGGAATGAAAATTCCACTGGAAGACATGGCAGCTCTGGATAACTTGGAGGTGACACTGTGTGACAACAATGTTTTGAAGACTCAGCTAGTAAGATGTATTTATTTATTTATTTCTCCAAATATTTATATTATCTTGAAATAGTAAGACAAATATGTATAGTCAAATCTGTGTGATTCCATTGTGCAACTGAGGTTTTTGGAATTTGTGCAGCATAAATTTACACATAACATAAGGCATGCATTGTTTTGAATTCTATAAGGTGTGTATGAGTGTTGAAAACCCCACATACTGGCAAAGAATTATGACACAATTAAAAATTCCTATACAATTTAAAAATAATAATAATAATAATAATAATAATAATAATAATAATAATTACATTTCTTCCTAAGTTATTTGTTAAAAAAAAAATCTTTAGCCTATGAACACAAACTGTGCTTTAAGGGATGGATCTAAAATACTATGTCCTTGTGGCAAAGTGGTGAGTGAATATAGGTGAGTGCAGTGCAGAGCGGATACAAAACAGACAGACAATGATTTCCAGGTGCAAGGGTGTTTATTGATTTAATTAACAATGTCCAGAGCCTTATGGTGAACACCTGCAAATAATAATGATGGAGTGATACAGCGGCGTGTATCACTCGGTAAATGTAAATCCCCGGGTTTGACCCGCAACCAAAAGTCCAGTTTTATACACCAACACTAAACACAAAACACAAACACAGTTCCTAGTGATAGTGAATAAGTGCAAGTGGTGTATTACCGTTCTCTGTGAAATGCAGGGGTGAAAGTGATGTCCGGGTTTATGCTGGCTTCTGCTACAGCTCCGGATCATGTTATTAGTCTAGTTTAAAACAAACAGACAGTTATAACAAACACTAACAGACAAAACAAACTCACGGTTTACAGGACGGTAACACAGGCTCCTTGTAGGTTGTCTCTAACCATTTACCAAGGAACAGATCATGTACGCTATGTCCCCTATTTATATCCTCGCTCATGACCCCTAAGTTAACGAGCGTATCCGCTCCTCCAATCTTCGGATGCCACGCTGTTTACTGTCTGGGTCATTGAGTTTGGATACCGTAGCTCCGTCCCTTTCCTAAATTACCTACTTCCACCTACCCTACGGAATAAATTGTCATGCCATTTAATTAAGGGTACTCTGTTCCTCTTACACCATGCCCTCACAGGTGGGGAGGGAGATCTAACACCAAGAATCATTCGATCTCTGTCACAGTCCTATACACAAATCTGCAACATTAGAATGAACAGAAATACTGAGGGCTTCATTTACTGCAGGGGCGATGCAGATTATTACAGGTGATAATGGCAATGTTTTGTGCACATTTAATATGAAACATGATCGTGCGTGATGATGTGTTTCATCCTTTAGTAAATGAGGCCCTTAGTAGGAGCACATTATTTTCCATGGTTTGCTATAGAGCACTTGGTCATAATTAGTGGTATACCCTAACAACAGTGGAATTTCCATGAGTGTTTTTTTTTAGCTTGAGACATTTGCTTGAGAAAAATGTCTTGTGTAAAATGCTTTTTTGGGTTTCCATTCGCTCAGTTTATTTTACTCGAGAAAACTGGGCTTTTCACCCGACGTCATGCAAATGAATGGGAAAGGTGGGGGGTGATATGTAAATTAGTTATGTGTAATGTACTAGTGCTGTTTTTGACGATTACTTTTGGGAAAATGTGGTTTCCATGTGCAGAGAACTGGTACACGAGTGAATCTAAGCTGCTGTAATAAAGCAAAATACCTTGTGCCTGGTTGGTTAATAATGTGTTTTACTGCTCTTGCCAAAATTGTTTTTTAAATGTCATTAGTGGGGTGTCATGTCATTAGTGGTGAATACTGTTTCAACAAATTTATCTTACTACTCATTTATTTAAAATTAACTGAGAGGTATAAAATGAAACTGACCAGCACAGGTATTGCAGATCACCATGGCTGAAAACCGACGAAGACGTTGGATTCTAAAGTTCTGTGCCAGACATCTTCCATGTATGCTCCCAAGGCTGTCTGGATTGGGAGCAGTGGATATTTTCCCTTTGTTTCGGGAGCTTGAACCTCCAAACATCTTCTACCAGCAAATCCTTATGCCTTGTTATCTAATGCCAATGGCAAGCGTCATTTCGCTTCACCAGAGCAACATTCAGCATTATAGCGGAAGATAGGAAGATATGCAGCCAAAAAGGAATTACGTACTGCCTCCTGTGCCAGTGGGAAAAAAACAGTGGTGATTGCTCTGTATAGGCTGGCATCCTCAGTTGAGTACAGGGTAGTTGGCAATGTGTTTGGGGTGCTGAAAGCCACAGTTCATCGCTGTATTTACAAGTTTGTCAACTCCCTTGTTCAGAGGCACTGCAACACGTACATAGCTATGCCAGATGTAACTGAAGCAAAAAGGATTCCTCTGCGGGACCGTCCCTCTTCTCCCGAACGGCACCTCCTTGCTCGTTCCTGCAGGTAGGACTGTTTCAATTTTTTTTTATTTGTCCCTAGCTTGTGGGACTGTGCTCCCTATTACTCTTTCTGAGAGGGCATCAACCACTTTTTGGTACACATGCTTGTTGTGCTGTTTCAGGCGATCGAGGTGGCTCAACACATCCAAGTCACTAACTATACTTATTAATCCCCGGGTTTCCTTCTCACTCCAGCGATTTTGAGTGGAGGGTGGACACGTGTTGTCTTTGGACATAGCTGGGATCAAAAGCATGGGAATTCAGTTACAGACATTTAGTAAGCAGCTCTCTTGCTCATTGTGTTTAACTTTAGTGTAGTTTGTACAGGAAGGGTATTCTCAAACAGCTTTAACACAACAAGGGCATAACACAGTTCATGGTACGTGGTTTTATACAGAATTGTAAACCCACAAGAGATATACAACATGACAGACCAGACACAGCAAAAAACAATAAAAAAAGCTGCCCGCATTTATCATTAAGGTGAACTACACCATTGCTAACCATAAAACTGCACATCAGCCATTACTTTCTGCCATCTTGGAATCCACAGTAACAACTGACCTGCTCCCTTGCAATATTTATAGTGATGTCACTTAAGGATAAACAAGCTCATTTACATTTACATGTGAAATGCGGGTTTCCGTGTGAAACTGGGTGTGGATGTTCCCATGTTTTTTTTAGAAATAAATGGAATAAAGTAAATGAGATTTACCCTATCCCTCTCTTTGGCTGTTTTTTTCGGCCACAAACCTGATTTACATGAATAATTCTCCCAAGCGTTCACGCACGCCACCATTTCACGTATAAATTGCCCCGCATGGAAACCCCATGAATGACAGTGAGCACATTATCTGTAAAGTGGATTGACAACCATGGCAAAACACTTTGGGGGATGTTCATATGGCTCTCTGGGCATCTTGTTATCAGTATTAGTGTGATTGAACCATACTATAAATCAGAATATTTATATAGCAAACATTAAAAAGCTTCTTTAAACCAGAATAGAAAGATTATCTTGTGAGCAAAAAAGGTCTCAATGGCACTATAGTTTTACATTTGGGTATGAGTGGAGGCATGGATGTTTCAGAAACAACATGGCGCATTCTGAAGAAAGTATTATCTAACAGACTGGCTTGGCAGCTGAACTGGGCAGGAAAAGGAATGAAACGTGCCTTTGGATGTTTAGAACTGAACATGTGTATGTGTATTTTAGTTTACTTTTAAGCTATTGGTGGAAGCTCTTGATTGTTCATGTGTTTTTTTATTTTTTAAACCAAACTTTCATTTAGGGATGTATGATAGTGGCAAACAATACATTTATCCAGTGAAGGGTTTCAACTAGATTTGTGAAAGTTGTGTTATACAGTACATTCATATTAGTGTTTATAATTAGGGCTTCTGTTTTTTGGGTTTTATTAATTGTATTTTTCGGTGCATATTTTTGGCTATTTTCGTTTTTTTCGGGGCTTGCATTTTTTGATATACTGTATGAAATTAGTGTTTTTGGTTACTTTCCAAAATGCTTGAGCGTTTTTTTGTTTTTTTCTGTCAAAATATGTATAGTAACTCGACAGTACTTGCACACTTAAGTTGTATCTTCTTTCCTTTGCTGTCTTCCACAACGATATCCCTATGGTCACGGACACATTCTTCTGGGGTTTTTGTGTGTAGGCATTTTTGTACATTTCGCCACAATTCTGTTTTAAATCCTCCGTATCTTAACTGTAATACATCTTGAAATCCCACTAACAAGCCTCCATCCTGATTGTAATCTCATTTTAAATCTCGCAAGCGGAGTCTCCAATAGAAATGTAGCAATGTGCTGTCATTTAGTAGTTGGGACGGGTTTAAAGTATTGAGAACGAATCAATGATAGATGCAAGTCAGGAAATGGGACATTGCCCAGCAGCACTGGGAAATGTATTTATTATATATTTTGTAGTAGGTTTTATTTTTTAATGGGAAAAGAGTAAAGTCAACGTGAGTAGATTAACCATTTCCACAGTTTTCCCAGTTTTATTGGCTATCCACTGATTTCATTTTTTTTTATCGGGGGTGTTTTATCGGGTTTTATCGGTTAAAACCGAAAATCAGAAGACCTATTTATAATCCTTTTAATTTAATTGTAGATGTCAAGAGACAATGATTGTCGATCTGCATTTATTTATATTTTTTGTTTAAACATGTATTCAAGTGATATCCATCATTCTTCTCTTTCAGGTGCTGTACGGAAAAATGCTCTCACTGCAAATGCCGCAGAAGCAAGTGATGAAAAACTGATTAAGGACTGGTTACCATATGTTTGTGACAGAGAGGGTGGAAGAAAGGAGAGGGAACAACGCAAATATATTGTAAAAATATGCAACCACATAGATAGAAATGTTTTGTTTTGATTTTATTCTATTTTATTTTAATTTAACACTTCCAAAGTTATATTTTTGAAATGTCCATTACGATTAAAGTTTGTTTATACATTATCAGGACTTTCCAGAACAATGTTTAGCTGAAAGAAATGGTACTTTAATTTTGCTTTTCCATACCTGTGTTGTCTTTTGCTAGGAATGCACCTTTTAGATTCTGACAGTTACTTTTAGAAAATCAGTAACTTTTGTTTTGGAGCAAAACACTTTGAAAATCACCCTTTTAATTTGCTGTTTGTTTTACAAATGTGCCTAAAATGAACATTATTTGTGTTTCTATGAAATAATGCCAGAAAGGGATGAATAAATAATTATTCAACACTAGATTGGCATTTTTATTTTTCCAGTTTGTCATCAAAATTGCTAGTATGATGCAGTTTACCACAAATTTACAGTAAATCTACCTTTTTTGTTCATGGACTGATACTTTCAGGCCATGTAAGAACTGGATGTTAAACAATGATATTGGCCCAATATAATCCCAAATATCACGGGATTATGTTTTTTCCATGGTCCTACATACACTGCAATATTAAACTGCAGTTAACAAGATTCATTCATATTAGGCCACTGCACAACAGGATATTGATGATTAATTAGTGTTGGCCATAGAGTTCTGCCACATGTTTAGTGTGATGGTTTAGTATTTTTGGGCTAACATGAATAAACTGTACAATGGGACGTAAAACCATGGATGGAGGTACAGTGTTGATCCAATAGTGTGATATTCTACCCTTGTCTGTTAGGGAAGCTGGGACCATTACAGTGTTTAAGTCCAGACTGAAAACATACTTTTATAGAACGGCTTTCTTATCGTAGTAGTCTTAATTTTTTTTTTTTATTATTATTTGCTGTGTTTTTAAATGTATTTTAAATGTATTGTGTTGTTAAATGTATTTTAAATGTATTGTGTACTTTAATTTTTTATATGTATTGTACAGTGCTTTGTGATACTTTTGTATGAAAAGCGCTATATAAATGCAATTAATAAAATACATTATTGCACCATCGTTAGCTTTCAACAATGGTTTATTGTTACTGGGCCAACGTTGGGCCGATGAGCTAAATTACATTGGGACATGATTGGCAGTGTGGTGTTGGTCCAACAGTGTTTTATGTCATTGAACCAGGGTTGGCTTTCAACGCTGTTTCAGTGTTATTGGGCCAACGTCAGGCCGATGAGAAAAAGAGATGAAAAAGTGATCAGAGAGGTCCAGAAGGGTGACAGAGAGGGTGGAGGGGCATTAGGCCCTGGAGCAGGATTATCATAACCCTGGTTTCCTGAAATAGAAATGTAAACATTACCACATGGGCGTTTATCTCCTAAAGACCCCAAAACCTGAATATTCTATAGGTCGGCCGATGACACAGTCATGTCCGCCCCGAGGGTATAAAGGAATGAATATTTATAATGCTGGTAATAATAGTATAGCTTATGTGGCTAATTTATGACCTTTGACCTTTTTTTTTGACCTTTTATGAATTTATGAATATATAATGAGGGGCGTGGATTTATTTATGAATATTGGATTTTATATTGTATTGATATATATATATATATATATATATATAAACAGACCCTTTGTATTTTACAAGTGCTTATAAACATTAAATATTTATAAATGTAAAAAGAGTATGAAAATAAAATAATTACTGGGGGTAGGATTCGAACCCCGCTGACAATTGAGTCAAAAGGATCTTAAGACCTTCGCCTTAACCACTGGCCACAACAGTTTTCTTAAAACATTAATAAATAAAAAATAAGTATTAAGCTTACCGGGGTTTCAGAGAATCAAGGTGGTATGGTGTTTGAGCAAAAGGTTGAACAGATGGAGACTACGATGGGTTTTGTTTTTTTAAAGGGGCATGTCTGGGCATGTTTTTCAGACCTTATAAAAGGAGGAAAATATTAGGGCAGTTTATTAGAGTGTTACACAAGATGTCTCATACCGTTGTTAGTTGCTGCTCAGAGAAAGTGGATCTTGAGGATCGGAAATGTCTGAACTTATAAAAGCCTTTAAAAAATGCACATTAGCCCTTCCACAGATGCAAAAGAAACCACGGCTTGTAAAAAGTTTCAAGAGAGAGTCCAAGCAAGGGACCTTCAAGCATTCTTCCCAAGGATCGTCTGTGTACTGTACAACCTCCTCTGTGGACTGAACTGAAAACAAACATCAATGAGAGAGAGGGGCGGATGTATTAGGGTAACTCTGAAAACGCCCCTAGGGGCGGCGCCTCAAGGACAACCCATTCAAGGATCCCTGATAGGTCATCTCAAAGGATCCCCCACGGTGCCTGAGGCGTCAACACCCTCATAGGGCGAAACCTAATCTTGGGAGCATACTAAAGGGGCTCCCCACATGTCCTTTTGATTGAAGGAGTCTGACATCATGGCTTCTGCAAACTTTAGATACTTCTCTGAAAATGCCATTCTTGAACCTTGCGATCTTGAGATGGATTGGACCAGTGAAGAAATGACCCAGCTTATAAAAGACTTTGAAAATGTCCCGCTCCTCAACCCTGCAGAGTCTGATGACGTTGATGGGGGCTTAGGCATCTCTTTTGAAAAAGTATTAAAGATCTCTATGGGTCTCGTGGCTTCTCTATTGGAAGTGATCATTGACCGTGATATGGTGAAAAATTGCCGGGGTTGCGAAATTGACCACCCGAGCCAGCTGAGACACAGCTGCCTTTTGAAGCGGCCCCCAATTATTTTGATCAACATTTTGAAGAAATACTAGAAAAAATACACGTCCCGTGGCTGAAACTTCTGGTGGCTAAAGCTCTAGCTTGTTTCAATTTTCATCCATCTTTGACAAAACTTCAGAAACTGGTGGAAGATATTTTAACAGAGCTAAGACCAGAACACAGCATTAGACGTAAACTGATTCATCTACAAGAAACCCTGGATGACAAGACCCGAGACATTGTTAACAAAATAACCAAAGCTTTCTACCATCGCAGTTTTACAAACCCGCGCGCTCCATTAGCATATTACGGGGCCTGTGACTTTGAAAATGGGGAACGTCCAGACTCCAGCAAAACTGAGGAAAACCATGGAGGGGCTGCTGTTTGAGTTATTAGCTGAGAAAGTGGCTTGCAAGAGACTCTTTCAAAACCTGATCCCGTAAATGTAAAAATGTTCAGCAATTTAAAAAGTGTAACTGATTTAATCCGTAAAGATATTGATACTAAAGAATGGTCAGAGTTGGTAAATACCCATGTAAAACACTGTAAACCCTTAAATGCATTTTTAATGAATATATTACCTAAAATGTTTGATGAAATAGAAGATTGCAAATGTACACATATCATTGTTTTGTATGCTTATGTGACTGATGTATGTTTTTATAACATGGCCCGGTTTTTAAGAGATGAAGATATATCGATAGTTGTGCAAAATGTCGTGGATTATTTAGTGACTAATCATGAATGTTTGTGTAAAACTTTATAGCTCTTCTAAAATGTCCTAATCTTCTTGATAAACTGTGAATAAAACTTTTGAACTTCCCACATGTCTCTGAAGTGTTATGATAACCTTTGAATAAAAACTTTTTGAAAGGCATATTGTTCTCAGTTGTGTTATTTTGGTTAAAGATGACACACCAGCGTAAAAAAAAATATACTACGATCCCTCAAATCCTGGAGGTTTAGGGGTTTACAGACTCTTCAAAGAGCTCTGAGGTCTGATGGGCCTAAAGTCTCTGAGAGGGTTTTAACTGACTTTTATCAGAGCAAGACTCATGCTCGTTGCATAAGCCCACTAAAATAAACTTTAAAAGAAACACCGTATTTGTATCTAATATCGACACACAGTGGCAAGCTGATTTAGTGGATATGTCTAGCTTGTCAAAAGAAAATGGAGGTTATAAGTACATGTTAACATGTATAGATATCTTATCCAAATATGCATGGGTCTTACCTTTGAAAAATAAGTCATCTAAGGCGGTGACAGAGGCGTTCAAGAGGATCATCAGCGCTGGTAGGAAACCTAAAAACTACAAACTGATAAAGGGGCGAATTTCTAAACAAAGCATTTCAGAACATGCTAAAAAAACATAATATTCTACACTTTACCACGGGAATGAACTAAAAGCATCTATTGTTGAGAGATACAACAGGACTCTTAAAACAAGAATGTGGAAATATTTCACCGCTTTTAACACGCATAAGTATATGGATAAACTACAAGAAATGGTACAGGCATATAACAACTCCTTCCACCGTAGTATTCAAATGAAACCTTCAGAAGTTAATGAAGATAATTCATTTAAAGTGTTTAAAACTTTATACTCTAAGAAGAAAAGCCCTAAACATATAAAGTTTAAGTTTGCCGCTGGTGACAGCGTAAGAATTTCAAAGTTAAGAGCTCCCTTTATAAAAGGCTATGAACAGACGTTTACATCAGAGATTTTTACTATAACAGAATGTATACCAAGATTTCCACCGGTGTATAAACTATGTGATTATGATGGAGAGACTATAATGGGCACTTTTTATGAACCAGAATTACAGAAAATAAATGTTAAGACTGATAGGCTGTTTAGGATAGAGAAGATAGTTGCCGAGAAAAAAGAAAATGGCAAAAAGTCTTATCTCATAAAATGGGCGGTTGGCCTGAAAAAATTTAACAGTTGGGTCGCAGAGCATCAGGTTGTGGATCTAAAGAGTTAACAAGTACAGAGTGTATTTAATTACACTTAAAACATTATTCAAGATGTCTCAAGACTCTTTTTATGTAACTCTGCCTAGTAACGCTTCACAGGAGGTTTTCCCTAAAAACGCTATATCCAATTTTACTATCAAATTGGTTAAAACATTGAATCTACCGGGAAAATGGGAAGTTTGCTTAGCAGAGATTCAATATCCCCATACCTGGGATAATATAAGCCTTAAAGACAGCACTTTTATTACTTATGATATAGAAAAACGGTAAAACGTGATTATACTATACCAAAAGGATATTATGAGACCCTTCAGGATGTAATAACAGCTATGAGAACGATGCCATGCTGGGAAAAGGACTAGATCAGAAAGGTGACAAAACTCCCGATGAACAATATAAAATGATTTGAAATTAGTCTATAAACCTATAGAAAGACGAATTTATATAAAAGTACTACACCGTATATGTTTTATGCCAAAGAACATCTCGGACAAATGTTGGGGTTTCATTGAGACTATAAAGGGTGAAACTATTGAACTATTGGGCCCTATTGAGGCTAAAGTGTATAGTGCTCATTTGAGGACTCTCTACCCAGCCGATATCAGAGCGGGATTTTATACCCTGTATGTCTATACTGATATCATTACACATCAAGCCGTTGGAGATAGTTACGTGCCTCTTCTAAGATGCGTTCTATTAAAGGCAAAAACAACGATATAATCACGGTAACTTACGACAGACCTCATTACGTGCCCCTCAGCAAGACCAACTTTGACACGTTAACTATACAAATTAAGACGGATCAAAACAAGTTAGTGCCATTCCGTTTTGGGAAGGTTGTAGTGAAGTTGCATTTCCGACCTGTAAAGCCTCTTTTTACACATAATTGAAAATGGGCCCTAATGGATATGTCAATCCTTATATTAATTATTACAAAAATCAAGCTGGTAATGGATTGCCTGGATTTTCTGGAGCTCCAGTAATGTGCGGGCGGGTATAGGGGTATTTTTAGAAGTCTTTTCAGAAAAGCTTTACCTTTACTTAGAAGGGTTTTGAAATAGTTAAACCTCATTTTAAATCAGCAGCTAAAAATATTGTTAGTGACGTAGTGTCAAATGTCCTAACAAGTCATAACCCTCATAGCCATAACAAGAGCCAGTCAGGGGAGGGATTGATGGTGATGTCCCGAGGATACAAGAGAAAACGTGGCAAACCCCCAGGATCTCGCTATCATCCACACAAAAAGGCTAAACCAGCTACATTGAGGTCATTTAGTATCGGTAACGGAGAAGGAGTAAGAAACCAAAGACCCCAGAACAGCGAAAAAGAGAAACATCTTTTTAAATCATGACGTTGGTACATCATATGTCTCAAGAATGTGAAATCAGAATTGGATCTGTTTACTATACCTTATACCCAGACAAGTATTGAAAAAAACCTTTATGTGGAAATTCCCCCCCTGTCTGCCTTGTCTGACACGGCCCCCATCGAATTTTACATAGCGGGAAATGGGGAAGATTATCTTGATTTGAATAATACTCTTTTAAGACTTTCATGCAAAATTACTAGGGCTGATGGCTCCGATTTAGTTGGAGGCAGTATAGTTGGTATTATCAATTACCCTGTAGCTACCATGTTTTCACAAGTGGATGTAACTTTAGGAAATCGCTTAATCAGTCAAAGCAGTAATACTTATCCTTACAGGAGCATTATAGAAGCAATGCTAAACTTTAGTAAGGACACTCTAGAATCACAGTTCACTGCCGGCTTGTTTTACAAAGATACCCCAGGACATATGGATGAGACTGATCCTGCAGGGGCTAATGAAGGTTTAGTTAAACGGCATCGTTTACCAGAATGAGTCATACTGTTGAACTTTTAGGACCTCTGCATGCGGATATATTTTTCAAGAGAAACTCATGCTGAATGGGATTGACCTGAAAATTAAAATGGTGAGGGCCAATGACACTTTCTGTTTAATGTCTGATGCTGCAGAAGAGTTCAAACTTAAAATTTTAGAAGCATCTCTCTATATTAAAAAGTAAAAGTGTCCCTGAGGTCAGAATTGCCCAAGCTCAGGCCTTGATGACCTCTAATGCCCGATATCCTATTGATAGAGTGTCTATGAAAGTTTTTAGTATTCCTAGAGGGAGTAGGGTCTGTAATCAGGAGAATTTGTTTCTGGGGCAGTTACCAAAGTTTGTGGTTATTGGTTTAACAGATAATGAAGCATTTAGTGGTTCCTACGCTAAAAACCCATTTAACTTTAAACACTATGCTGGGAACTTTATAGCTATATGCGTCGATGGTGAACAAGTCCCTCAAAACCTTTACAACCCTACTATACAGCAAGACACAACCCAGTCAGGGAATATTACAGTCTAATACAGGCCACGGGTAGACATCTCAAAGACAAACCGCTGATAATTGATAGGTCAGACTTTATTAGAGGCTATACGCTCTATGCATTTGATTTGACCCCTGATCAAGAATGTGGAGATCATTTTTCCTTAGTGAAAAATGGTAATATCGCCTTTGAAATGCGTTTTGCCAATGCTCTGCCAGAGACGGTGAATATGATTGTATATGCTGTTTTTGAGAACGTGATTGAGGTTTCCCACCAAAGAGCTGTTCTCTTTGATTACTGAAAAGTTTGATACAACATTGATCCTTTTAAAAAATGAATACCACTCAGCTTACAGCGCTGCTATCCAGCAACCCATTGACTGCAAAGTATTTTTATGGGGTTCTAGCTAGTGATCAACTACCTAAAGGAAAAATAAAAAAAAAACTGCCGGCGATACTCATTGTCAACACGGACCCCCAGAATTATCCGGGAGAACACTGGCTAGGGATTTATCTAAAGAAGAGGGACAGGGAGAGTTTTTGATTCTTACGGTAACCCTCCAGATTTTATTTATTTTCCTAAGACTATCTCAAACTTTTTTTAGACAACAACGTCAAACAAACAGTGTACAATAATCAGCCTCTACAAGGGCTTATGACCACGACATGCGGCCATCACTGTGTTTTCTTTGTACATCATCGATCCAAAGGACTTACATACCCTGAGGTTATGGCTCTCGACAGCTCTGATTTAAACAAAAATGATCTGATGGTGTCCCAATTTATACATTGTATGTCTAACCCTAAAAAACAGAATTGTATAAATATATTTTCATGCGTGCAGTGTGTCAAGACTCATCATGATTTTAAAAATGTTATGAATGTTAATCTTCAAAAACTTATGACATTGTAAATGGTGAATAAATATTTTTATTGCTGACATATATATATATATATCAGACATTGTTTACACAGCATTTGCATGAATATACAACAAAATGTATCAGACAATGTTTACACAGCATATGCATGAATATACAACAAAATGTACAGATATGTAAACTCAATAAAATCAGTAACATCTTAATAACTTTCCCATAACTGCTGCCTTTTTTTCTGCTTCTTATGCATAGGGGTCTCTAAGGGTCGTTTTTTATAAGCTTCTATGAGTTGTCGTGTTTGAGAATTAGGTACTGTAGAATAGGGGACATTTATTACAGACAAACCTTTGATGAATTCGGCCCATCCTACAGGTAACCTATGTTCAGGGATATGGGTATGCCCCGTTGCAGCCCTGATTAAATCAACCATATGCGACCCTCTAATGTTCTTGCCCCTAAGAATGAATTCCCCTTGATCATTCCATGAGGTAACCAAAGCATTCTGAGACATAGCGTTTAAAATAAAATTAGCATTTTTCTTAGATCTGGAGGGAACACTACTCATAACTGCAGTCACTATCTTAGATTCAGATTCTGCTGCCGGTTGGGTCGTTTCCTCAGAGGGGGTGTAATTAATGTAAGGGTATTAAACTCTTTTCACTCTGTTTAAGCAGGGTTAGATATCTCTGTAAGGAGTTGGTGTATAGCTTAACTTTCTCATGGTCACTGATGTCGCTTCTAAGTAGAATGCTTTTCATTTCAGAGTCAAGTCGGCTTTTTCAACGGCTTTTTAATAGGCTCGGGTGCTGGGGCTCAGGCTGCGAAGTCTATCGAGTTGATGCTGGGGTATCAGAAACATTTTCTGGGGTGAGTCATTTTACAAATTAACTTTGAGGCGATAAGAGTCCTGATAAAAAGGCAATGCAATCCTTATTAAAGCGCCGATAAAACCACCACTCTGATTCACAGTTTTTTTTCTTCTTTTTAATTGAATGCTTCTTATTGCATAGGCTCTTTATAACACGCCGCTGCTTTTTGAGAGTGTTTAACTGACTCGAAGTTAAGGGATGTGACCCTTTAAGGCATTTAAGGCAATTTCCACAATCGATTTGATAAAATCGTCTGAAGCGTTTTCGTAAAATTGTTCTTCTCTGATGAGCAGAGCTCTGAACTATGCTCTTTAAGAGATGGAGGTTACGTTTTATTCTAGCCGACATGATGCGCGGTTGCTGAGTCTAGATAAATAAAAAAGTTTTAGAGCAATAGCCGGCCGCTTATAGGTGTTTTGATTTGGTATTTCTCATGATGTAAGCAACTGGCAAATCAGGAGTAAATAAACCAGTTCTTAGACGATATGCTTCGGGGTTTGGGCCTTTAAGTCTATTAAAAGATAACCATAGGGTTTTTTGTCGCATCTTCAAACGCTTCTAAGAAAAAACTTGGAGTTCGGGGTACATCTGACGGGCTAGGGTGTTGATTTGAAGTTTATCTCGAGGGTTTTTAAACAGAATAATGTAATTGGCATTCAAGTTTATGGTGCGACTCATTTTCCTTGAAAAAAACAAATTTTGAACCAAATACAGTACGCATAAATTCCTATGATGAACGTATTTTGTAAAAGCTTTCTGTATTTCATCATTTTCGCTAGCTGCTTCCATCAAGTCATCTATAATGAGTAAATTGATTTTGTTAGGAGGCATTAAATTATCATCGGTTAATGAATCTGGTATGCCTTCAATAAATTTGATATTTTTAAATTTAAGGGCCAATTCATTGTATAATCCCTGCCAACAGCTATAACTCCAAATGATATTCTCAGGGGTTTTGGAAAAGATCTGTTGAGAGTTTTCTAAAAGCTGTTTCACAAAATAACTTTTGCCTGAATTGGAGGGTCCCGATATTATAGCTGCAAAAGGCACGGATAGTCTAATATCAAAACCTTCTTCAGAATCCATAAGGAATCGATGTGAAATCAGAACGCAAGACTCGCTTATTGTAGACTATTTGAAAGGTTTTCTGGAGTGGTTTGTTTTCCAATTGAAATTCTTTTTTATTACGGTGAATCTGGGAGCCGCGAATCATGATATGCTCAGCGGGGGTGTTTCTATCATGATTCACAAAGTTTTGTACAAGGTCTTTTAACGAAGCGAGGTTAATTAATTTGGAATTCTCATAGTTTAGGGTAATCCCTTTACTTTGAGACATGTTTTTCCGTTGTTTGTAACGTATCCATATGTTTTAGGGCCCCTGACACAAACTCTGTAATGTATTCCCCCGGCTTCAACTCGCTAGTTAAGTCCCCAAGATAATCGCCTAGTTCTGGACGTAAGCCTGGGGCCTGCTGACAAAGATTACAGAGTCCGTATCATGATACAGACACCTATCCTGCAGCCGATCCAAGAGGTTATAAAGCTCTAGCCTGGCGTACGCTGTTGTAAATGCCGCTATGAATACGTTTACATTACCTGTGGGAGTATAGGTATCAGAAGCGTAACGCCACTGAACCTGAGCCACAGTATCACTTACAAAACAAAAATGCGAAACCTGATATCTTTTTGAAAAGAGATAATGGAAAAACTGGTCAGGATCCTTTACCAAGCTTGTAGAGAGTTGGTTAGTTCTCTGTGCAAACTTCCCCCACAAACTATTGAGGGATAATTTGGAGATTTGTCTTTTAGCAGGATTAACATTGATGTTTTGAGGGTCTAATTGAACCCCCTCTTTCTGAAAATATTCAGCAATATAACGCTCTTTACGCTCCTCATCGGTACAATGAGCCGGGTAACCTGAACTTTCCTGTTTCCCCTTGAGATGACTGTTAATGTAACCTGTAAAGAGAGTGTCAGATTTCTGAGGAAAGTGCCAAACTTCGTGTATTTTAGACACTTTGTAACCTTTCTCAAGAGCTTTGACTACCTCTACACTGCACCATGTCCCTGTCAAGGCTCTTTCTCCAGAGGTATGATTACATACCCCAGTCTGGTTTAGTGTTTCCGCGCATGAACGGCATAGGGTAAACATTAATTTACCACTTATGCGGGCAGGCAGTACAGGGAAATAAAGACCCCTAGGAGGCAAAACCGTTAATTTGAACAATCCAAAGTATTGGCTCAAGTCTTGAAAATTATGGTAAATTATGGTAGGATGGTCTACTGGGTACAATTTTGTCTTGTTAACAAAAGGATACAAGCTAGTGAAATCAAAGTATTCCACCCTTTCATTTTCCTGGGCCACATAATGTAATGTAATGGCATTTTGTCGACCCCCAAACAGAGCCTCGCGAGGACTGATGCGTTCTGGAAAATCAGAGCGAACCAGAAAATCGTGCACTTTAGGCTGTTTTTCAGTGTGTTCCATTCATGTTCCCAAATAACTCTGACTTCCAACCCGTAAACCTTTTGCAATGTTTCAATCTTTTCATCAAAGTGATGACGCATCGCATTACCACCGATACTTTGCTTAAGGGGTTTACATCGGCCGAATCATAGCACAAGGGACAACCATGAAAAAACACCCTGCAAATTCAAAAGCATACGCTTACCATTAATCACAGCATAACCGTCCAAGAAAAAGGGGCCTATTTTAAGCTCTCCGTAGTTTAAAGCATGTTGAATGAAAACATTTTCAGTTTCTGCTACATACATTAACCATTGTATCGAGGCATTTGAAAAGCTTTTTTGCTGGGCACTGTAATTGTCGGGAGGAATGATAGCTATTGTGTCTTTAGGCAGGAATTTACTTCTATACATAGCCATGCACAGTGAAGCAATAGTTGTACATTGGAAGGGGTCTATCTGACCTATTGCATAAACCTCGGTACGAAATTTGATACATGCCTCTCTCAAAATTTCAACATCATTTTTGCAGTAGAGCGCCATTTCGTCTCTGAAATTAAAAAACACCATCTTATTCGAATCATACCATTTGTAAAAGTCATCACGATCTTTAGACATCATTTGCTGAACACCATAGTAGCGTGGTTCAGGAAATGGCCCCGATATAATTCTGGTTTTCAGCAGTATTGAAAAAATGAGGAAAATATCCTTTTTGGCTTCAAACCCCATAGCAGCAGGCAGGGCACTTAACTTCATAGGCAAAAGTTAAAGGAATCAATGTAACGCATCTTAAAAGCCTCGTCTGTAAAACACATCAACTTGCTACCCTGAGCTATGATATTTGGGTTAATTCCATTGGTTACTAAATAATTCATCAGTAAATAACTGTCATAAGACTTTGCATTGTGTGCCAAGAAAGTATAGCCTGCATAACAAGGTCTCACGATACCGCTCAAAAACTTTTTCACACATTCCTCGCCCTCCCAAAACCATGATTCACCACCCATAGGCATGCAGTACAAATAATTAGGAATGTGCACACCAGCTTCCTGCTGACATTCAAAATCATAAAACACATATTTGTCTGTGGGTTCCTTAGGTTTAAGCGTTTGAATGAAGCAATTATGATCACTGTGAGGTAACAACACGGCTTTACATTGCTTACAGTATGGAGTAAGACATTTATGAGTCAGGGGCTTTGTAGGGTCACATTTATAGAGAGAATAGCACCTTGTACAAAGTTTTAAAATGTCACACATAGAAACCTGTTTTTCACTGTTGGCTTTATCTCGGAGAATCTTATGCTCATCATAACAGAGCTGGGATCGACAATAACGATTGCAGTCGTTACATTTTACCTTTACAGAGGACTCGCTGTTACAGGCTGGTGAAAAACACACATTACAGTGTCCTTCACAGCGATGTCCAGAGCGATTACTGTAGGCTGTGTAACAGTAATTACACAGATAGGCTGCACCCAGAAAACCTTTCAAGTTAACAATACCATAGAAATGATTCTCATGAAGAAACAGAAATACAGTTTTGTTTTTGCTCGAAAGTATCTGTTTGGTGTTTCAGGAACACGTCCTTTTGAGGACATCTGTACCACACCACAATTTTAACATCTAGGCCTGTTCAAATTTATCTATGTCTGCAAACGAAACCATTTGATGTTCACTTAATCCCACACTCTGTTGAAGTTTTAAAGCCTCAGCCATACACGTATCATTGGCCTCCCTAAATTCAGGAAATAACAAGCTCAGAACGCTGTAGGCAAAACATAATTGATTGTCTCTGTTGTAACATATAATCAGATGCTTGGCTTTTTTCTAATAAGCTCACTATTCATTAAGGTCTGCAAACCCTCCTAACACCACCTCCTTCTGGACACCTCACAACCTGGACAATCAACATCAAAGAGTCATCAGCCAAAATTTCACTATGACTTTGAAGGAGAGCTTCAATCTGACTGAGAAATTCGTCTAGACTTAAATTGTCTCCAGTCATTTTACATACACTGGTATATCTAAGGATCCTGCTCGTAATTCAAGCTGAACAACGTCTGCAGGTCTTAGCGTTCTAGAAACATCACTCAACATATTCTCTAACGTTTCATGTAACACCGTAAAAACTTCAGCGTAGGAATCAGATCATACAGATGTGTAAAGTTAAGAGGTTGCTTCAATTCGAAATTGTTAAACATAGGTCTATGTCTACGCTGTACACCTTCCCCCAATTCTATCACCGTCACTATCTCTATGGGGGCCTGTAAACCTGAAGGACCAGCCACTTGATCATCATGTATTACACCACCCCGGGACTTTTATGCTAAAAAGAATCATCAAGGCAACCCCCTTCGTTTAAGCCTCCCCCTATTTGTTTTTCCATATCACCTACACCCTCTATAGTATCATGATTCTCTCTATACATTTCATGCAAAAGCTTATCCAAAGAGTCAAAATTGATCTGAGTCAATTTAGCATCATTAACAAACCCATGGCACGGGAATTATTATTGTCTGTATTAGTGGGTTGTCATTTATCGGGGAGTATCTGTAGAAATTTCATCAATCAGAGCCCTGATTGACGGTAAAATATCTCGTTATAATTTAAATCATTTAGTAGGTTGTCTAGATAGTCAAAATTCTCAAAACCATTTAAATTTTGGGGTGAACAGTGTGTGGTATGCCACGGGGTTGGAGACATACTATGTGTATGGGAACCTATTGAGGGAACAGAATTTAAGGTATTTCGGGGACGATTATAGAATTAAACACAGAATTTGACACAGTTTGACTCGGATCAATTGAAACCTTTTTTTTTTTTTGTGAACACCAATCACAGCATCATCATTGTCAGAATCAACAGTAATTTCAATGTGTTTCCTTTTACATGTTTTTTTTGCGATGTGGTTCCATTGTAACTCTACAAATACACTGTTATTGTTTTAAAAACCCAGCGTTTTCAATAGGGTAATTAATGTTTGTATATTCTGAGCCACTTCTGGGTCAGAAACTAGGGCCCTTATAGCAGGATGTCTGTAAATGATCTGCTCTATAGTCAGATGTACATGTTTCAATAGCTCAGCGCTGTGATACCTAGCAGTAGTTGAAGTTGAGGGGGCGTGGGTTTTAGCCTTTGTGATACTTTGGAGACTGTGGGGTGCCTCTTGATTGTAGTGAAGTATGAAACCTTTCGGAAAATTTTGTGGCCTTTTAGACTTTGGGTCTCTGCTGAAGGATGTATCGTCCTCGGAAGATTCGCTTTCCACAAGAAGTGTACGTCTAGTGGGCCGTTCTAAATGAAAATATGCCAAAATATACAATCAGACCAAAATACCTTAACAGATGTTTAAAATATTTAACAAAAAAAAAAAAAAAACTTCATTTTAAATACACTTACTTTTGAGAGGTCTTTTGCAGATTTTTGAGGTTTATTGGGAGGCTCCAAGGGGTATACGCATGTATAACCTGGCCCTCCTCGAAGTACAGGCCACGTCGTTCCTTTCGGCTTTTTCAGGAACTTCTAAAATAATATAAACGGTTGAATATGAATGTTTTAACCTAAAATAATTAATATTATGAAAAACGATCAAACATATTTTATTAATCTATAAAAACAATACGGTTCATACTTTTTAGACAATTCGGAGTCTGACGCTAGGTCACTGAAGGATGTCTTGAAGTACTGTTCCAAAATGTTCAGAATCTTCAATATATTCTGCTTCTAAAAACAGAATGAATCAGATATGTTTTAAAAGGAAATCATAATAAAATAAACAATGTCTAACATGTAATATCATTCAATCACTATATATATATATATCAAATACATTTATGTATTTGTTATTAATAAAACATAAACAGACTAATATGTCTACTATTTTACTCACTTTTATGCGTTTCTGCTATCACTGAGAAATTATTTAAAAAGTCCTCAGGCACGACTAAATCGCGTGGTATCTCAAGGGATATGCTATGGCCGGGATCGTATCTGCAATTTAAAAGGAGGTATTTAGTTAGACCAAAAAAAAAAAAAAAAAAAAACCCTCGCGATATTTTGGTTTAACAAATGAAAAAACTCACCATTCTGATTCTCCAAAAACCAAGTTGGGGACAATGGAACGAAAGTAGGTGAGAGGGGAACGACCGTA
>JAHFZB010000466.1:2500-46115 GCA_036884735.1 Huso huso
CACACACACACACTGAGACACACACACACACACATGCACACACAGGTACTGACACACACACAGACTTATACACACACTGACACACAGACAAACTGAGACACACACACACACACACACAGGTACTGACACACACACACACAGACTTATACACACACACTGACACACACACTGAGACACACACACACACACACAGACTTATACACACATACTGACACACACACACACACTGAGACAAACACACACACACAGACTTATACACACACACTGACACACACACACACACACATTTCCTGACACACACACACACTGAGACACACACAAACACACTGACACACACACACACACACACACACAGGTACTGACACACACACACACACAGGTACTGACACACACCTACACACACACACTGACACACACAATCATACACATTGACGCACACACTGACACACACACACACAAACACACAGGTAATGACACACACAAACACACACACAGGTACTGACACACACACACACGCACACACACTGACACACACACACACACACACACACGGGTACTGACAATAACACACACAGGTTCTGACCCACACACACACACACACACACACACACACAGGTACTGACACACACACACAGAGGTACTGACACACACACACGCACACAGACACACACACACACACACACAAACACAGAGGTACTAACACACACACACACACATATAGGTACTGACACACTGACACACACACACACACACACAGGTACTGACACACACACACACAGTGCTGGCGCAGGGAAGCTTGTCTGGAGACTCATTGATCCCAGAATCTCATCAAGCAGCTTCTTGAAGGATCCCAGGTGTCAGCTTCAACAACATTACTGGGGAGTTGGTTCCAGACCCTCACGATTCTCTGTAAAAAAGTGCCTATTATTTTCTGTTCTGAATGCCCCTTTATCTAATCTCCATTTGTGACCCCTGGTCCTTGTTTCTTTTTTCAGGTTGAAAAAGTCCTCTAGGTCAGACCGGTCTGGAAGAGGGTGCTTGTGTACAACTTTTTGATATCTTTTATACTTTTTAAACTATTAAGTTTCTTTCCTTTTTTTGTCCATCTTCATTCACTTTAATGGGACTTTTTCCCATTGTTTAAAAAAACTCCCAGACTTCCAGCTTTCTATTTCCTGTAAACGATCTAACTTTTGACACAAATCAGCTGCTTTGACCACTTTCCCAACAAGTAAGACAAAAAGTGAGAGTATACGGAATCTTCCTCTACTTCTCTGCTATTCAAATCTGAAATCAAAACAGGAATAACTTTTACCAATCAAGAGGTACACCTGTTTTAGTAACCGCATCAACTAAATTTTCTCTAACGTTTTATAAACAACTGAAATTTTGACCACTTTCCCAACAAGTTAGACAAATACTTAGCGGAAATGAAATCTTCCTCTACTTCTCTGCTATTCAAATATGAAATCAAAACAGGAATGGCGTCTACCGATCAAGAGGTCCAGCTGTTTTAGTAACCGCATCAACTTCTTTCAGGAGGCTGCTTCCCGCTGTTGAATTAACTGCCATAGAACTTTGAGAAATTTCAAATTCTAGCGCATTCTAAGCAAGAGACAATCAGTAAACAACGTGACTTTTGACACAAATCAGCTGCTTTGACCACTTTCCCAATAAAGCAAGCCCCACAACTGTACTGGTAAAGTTACCATCTAGTTTGATCTTCTGTTTCATTAGTCTGGGTTGTCTACAGGTCTGGTTGTTTTAAGTCACAGTTTCCTTTGCTTAGGTATATTCGGTCTTACATAGACATTGTAGTGTCGACCCAGCTTTACTAATGTTTGTTCTTACACTCAAGTTGTATGCTTTATTTTTTATTATTTTTATTTGTTTTTTCTATTTTCGTTTGGTCAGCCCGAGCTTTGTTGTCTCTTTCTCTTTTCATCTTGATGCGTCGCTGTGAGTGCGGTAGCTCCGGGTTTTTGAAGCCTGGTTTAAAAGGTCCGGATCGTTTCATTGTTCTGAAGAAGACTCTACTCCACGAACCTGGACAGGACTGCGTGAGATCCGGGTTTGTTCTCTTGCTGATGGATTATCATTTTGTTTTGAATGGCCATTCTGTTTTGTTTTTTGTGAGAGACATGTTTTGTTCTGTTCGCGGATCTCTGGATTTGAACTGTTATTTGAACTATTTTACAGACTTTTACAACTGAAGCTGTTATTGTCTGGCGGTCCTTCTAATATCTCTGCATTTTGCAATCAGCTGTGTCATTCTGTTGATGTTTTGCTTCATACTATGAAGTAGTGATTTCACTGTAGTGACGAGTTTTCCTTTTAAGATCATTTCAGTGATTGCGCTGCAGTTTATCTATGCAGAAGGGGTTGAGCTGGCGTTTCTCTATTGGGGGGTTTATGCTAACGTTTATACTAGTATCTGTTTGCACGGCAGCTTATTTAAATTACCATATGGTCGTTTTTTGAATATGTTTTGATGTCTTCAGGGTTGGGCAGATGTATCATTTGTATTATTGGCATGGCAAGTGTGAGGATTGTTGGTAGCTATTTGGTGGGATAGACACTAAACAGTAGTAATTGCTGATGCATACTAACTGTCCTGGATTCCTTTTCCTCGCTCTAGCTGGATACTACATGTAAATGAAGTGTCCGTTACAATAGTTTCTAGCAGATTCCTGTATACAGTAGAATCCTGTTAGCTGAATAGTGTTTGAACTTGATGCTGAAGTTGATGGTAACACTTTATATGAAGGTGTCATTTTAAATAGTTTATTAACACGTTATAGATGCTTAAAAGATGAGTAATGTTTTTATAATGCATTATAGAACATGTAATACAGGGTAGTAACAGCATTTACTAATGTGTTATAAATACTGAATAGATCTAAGAAATCTGCAATAAATTTAAATATAAAACTATATTAGCTGTAAACAAATCAGGACAAATCACATTAAACACAAATGATTTACACTTCATTGTCTGGGTCATTTATTTTAAATTAATCTGCTTATTTAATGGTTTTCATTATTTGTACAAAAATAGCAACACCTGCCATAGCAGTGTCAATAAGGTGTAGGGCAGCCAGCACGGATCTGATTGGACGTGTCAGGTAGCGATTCTGCAAGGTGCTTTTTAAATTGTGCTGGAGGGATACGAGACCATTCTTCAATGATTACCAGCCTCTAATTCCTTCAGGTTGTGTTGTATTGGGGGTGGAAATCTGCAGTCAAGTCAGAATGGTCCATACATAGAGAGAGGCACATCACTTTAGAGACTGTTCCTTGTGAAAAAGCCCTCAGTAGTAATTTGTGCCGCCTTGAAAATGGAAACATCTGCCAACCAAGCACCTCTTATCAGCCCTCTATCAAAAGTCTGTCAGATCTATTGCCCTGTGGACCCGCTGAAACGTGACTGAAACGGATTTTTGTCCCAGGATCCTCCAGTATAATGCAATATTACACAGTGACAGAGTGACAGTGAGCTGCTTCAATTCCAATCAAAGCTGGGAATCATGTGAAATATCTGCTGGACAGCTGCTCCAATGCATTGCTATTATTGAAGAGTGAAGAACGAACTGTTACAGAGGAGCCTAAAAACCATCCAAGAAACAACATCTAAACAGACAGACGAGCACATCAGTGTCAAAACAGACACCATGGGACTGAATCACCTGCCATACCACTGTCAGTAGGGTGTAGGACCTCCCTGGGACTGATAAACCTGCCATACCACTGTCAGTAGGGTGTAGGACCCCACTGGGACTGATAAACCTGCCATACCCCTGTCAGTATGGTGTAGGACCTCCCTGGGACTGATAAACCTGCCATACCCCTGTCAGTAGGGTGTAGGACCTCCCTGGGACTGATAAACCTGCCATACCACTGTCAGTATGGTGTAGGACCCCGCTGGGACTGATAAACCTGCCATACCACTGTCAGTATGGTGTAGGACCTCCTGGGACTGATAAACCTGCCATACCACTGTCAGTAGGGTGTAGGAGCCCCCTGGGACTGAAACATGCCATACCACTGTCAGTAGGGTGTATCAGATTCCCACCATCAGATCTGAATAGCCCTCAAACACGATCAAACTATGCTCATATGGTTTAAAATATCTAAACAGTAAAACTTATTAATAATTTGAAAATCATCAGAATAGTTTGATCGTGTTTGAGGGCTATTCAAATCTGATGGTGAATAGTCTGGTCGTGTATGAGGCTATTCAAAACTGTTGGTGAAAAAAGCACTTACAATATTGTTCTCTTTTATTTTTCTTTGCAATATAACACGTATTTCGATTTTATTTGATTTTTTCTTAAAACATTTCTTTTCTCATCTTTTTGATTGCAGCTGTATATTCAAGTTGAAATAACAACTCGCTTTCGGATCATGCCTAGAGCAGACGGCATGAAGATTCACACATTTTCAAAAAGCATTCTCCGCGGGGGTTTCTGTGTGTGTGTGTGTGTGTGTGTGTGTGTGTGTATGGATGGTGGTGTGTGTGTGGGTATGGTGGTGTGTGCGCGCACGTGTGAGTGTGTCTGTATGTAGTAGCGCGCATGTGCGGTGTAAAGGAACCGCCCCTATTTAAGTCACAGAACGCGCTTTTGAAGTGATTCCTCAGCTGAAGTTTGAAGAGAGAACAAGCATGAGAGAGAATTCAGGCAGGATTTATGCGTTTGTCCGGGGAGTTTTTTGAAAACGGTAAGAGAGCTTTTTTTCTGAAATTGTACTCTGGTAGATTTTGTTTTGTTTTTTGTTCTTTTTATAAATATTTAATTTAGTATCTCTTTTATTTATTTTGTTTTATGATACGCTTTTAAATCGACTAACGCTCAAGTTGTCCTGTGATTTATGTGTGTGATACTTGTTTAAACACGTTTTAAATGTCGAATAAGTTGTTTTCTGAATTTTTTTTTTGATTTTGTGATTCGCTATTTTAAACTTTCTCCTGTTTCAACTATTGGTTTTGTATGTGAAAATATCTTTTTGCTTTTAACGTAGCCTGGTAAAATATGTATACACCCTGCATAAGATAACATGAGCATATCAAAATGAAAAAATCACTGCGCCTCAAACCTTTGAACAACCTCATGCGTCTTATTAAACAAGGATTTTTGTAAATATGGAATGTAATAGTGTATATGCATGTGTATATATATATATATATATACACCATAAGCATATATGTCTGTGACCCTTTTAAAACGACAAAACACTTCAAGTTTTACTGTGATTTCTGTGTGTAATGTTTGTTTTAAATGCTTTTAAATGTCGAATAAGTTGTTTTGTTTTTTTTCCTTTATTACCTTCTTTTAAACTTTCTCTTTTCACTAAGTGTCTTATGTAAAAAATAATAAGACTTTAATGTTGTCTGCACCAAGCATAAGTTAACATAATATTTATAAAAACTTGGGTAACCCCACTATCCCCTGATTACATAAATAACATATTAAACACTGATTTTTGTACATATCTTATAAAAGACGTGCAATAAGCTTAGGCATATTTTTATATATATATATATATATATATATATATATATATAAATTTCATCATACTCCTATATAAATCCACGCACCTTCATTATATATTCATATTTTCATACATATAAGGTCAAAAGGTCCAAAGGATCATAAATCAGACTTTTGACATAAGCTATAGTAATATTACTACTAACGACATAGAACGTCTGTACAGCACTGAAACACTATGTTTAAAAAACAACTGGACCGCTGAACCTCGTCTTCTTAATATTAGCAACTTTGTAACTTTGATACACGTGCCGCTGACTCGTTACTTTGTCTTCTCAATATGAAACACTTCACAATACATGTACATAAACACTGAGGTACTTTCTAGAACATTATACGCTCCGAAAGAAAAAAACAAAAATCTCATTCCCAGTCTGACAGAGCCACCTGCTGGAGATATATAGAAGAATCGCTAATTGCTTTCAATACCTGTGTTTTTAACTTGGATTATAACACCAGGGGAGAGCGTGAACGCAGCCCCCCACTCCCAGAAACGACACAGACGAGATTCCCGCATTTGCGACATGTGAGCTGTTCCACAAAAGGGATGGATGTGTAGAAAAGCCTACACGTCTGCGTGAATGAAATTCAAAAATGGAACAAATGTTTGCCCAATGTGTACATTCTCTGCTTCAAATCAGAGGTGCCATCGAGTATAAAAAGGTGGGTGTGGGGCACAATGTTGGACGAATAGCTCTTTTGCATAAAGACCATTCAAATGTATTGTTTTATGCTGCAAAGCTCAAGGCTAGCTCTCCCTTCTAGTAACACGTATTACCATGCATGAGCCTTGCTATTGGCCCGCGCATGCGCAGCCCAGAGCTGCTTAAGTGTTACTGTTTGTGACAAATTAGAGATCTGGAAATCCCTCCCCCATCCTGTCACTGCATGAATGATATTAACCTAATACTACGAAAGAGATCAACCAATAGGGTTGAATGAGAGCAATCAGCAGACAAATACGTGTTTAATGGGGTTTGTGAATCTCTATATATACAGGGACAGAACAAGAACTGAAATGTTTGTTCTTTGAGGGCTACATTTATATTTGACTGATTTTAAATTCTTTCATTGATATTTTCTTTGTGTTTAATCTTTCACACCTCGCTGTGGGAAGGTCTGATGTGGCAGCATGCAGAGAATTGGATGCGTTGTTTTTAATATCCGCGCTACATCAATATGAACCATTAAGATTCTACGGGAACTGAAAATATTTATAACATTAGAACATGTGGATCCTTTTAGAATTTTTTATTCTCTTGTTACTTGTAATACCACAGCATTGGAGAGAGCTGACGCTTTCAAATATCTAGGGGTTTATATTAACACAACTCTTCAATTTGATAAACCCATTAAAGATGTATGTAGTAAAATTGGAAGGAAGCTTGGAGGATTGTGTGGTCAGCGCCACTGTGTAAGCTTTACAGCAAGGTTTAAATGAGTTACTTGTGTTCCCTATTCTAGACTATAATGATGTGATGTGCGGGTCTGCTAGTGAGGAATCGCTGAAGAAGATCGATACAGTGTGTAACAGGATGTGTATCTGTGTGCTCCCGTGTACTCCGCTAGCGCATCACTGCAGCGCGTATTCTACATTAAACTTGTGATCGCCTGCTAACACAAGGAATTATCACTGGAATCGGATTCTCTTTAAAGGGGCACACAACACATTACCAGTTTATTTAAACAGCTTGTTTCTGAGTTTACCTGTAAATACAGCCTATCGTAATGTCTGAGACACACAATACTTTAATATACCGTCTGGAAAAAGTGCTGCGGGAAGAAAGTCTTTCGTTTTGTTCTGCTGCTGCAGACTGAAGCTGTTACCCGCAGGACTGAGACCTGACATCTCCTGTGGAATTAAAAAACACACCCTGTCGTTCTAGTGCTTAAACAGGCTTGTGTGTGTGCTGTGTAAATCTGATGTGTACTTTGTGTATTGTCTTGTCATTGTGCGTTTATATTATTTTTATTTTGAAAACCTGTAACCTGCTGCTGTTATTTCTAGCACGCCTTTGTAAACGAGCTACTTGTAGCTCACATGGACCTTCCTAAATAAAGAATTAAAAATCAAATAAATAAATAATAAAGAGCGCGTCGCGTTTACGGTTATAACCGCACTGAAATATACTGGTTTAAAACAAGAAAAGACAACCGATGCAGCTGCGCAGCAGAGACAAGAGAACGAGGCAAGCGCGTTTATTGTTTGGAAAGTAACTGTAATGTTATTACTGCCATTAAAAGCTGAACGCGTTATATTACCTCGTTATTGACTAAAGTAATATTATTACAGTAAGGCGTTACTAAAGTAACGAGATGCCGTTCAAACCGTCATCAAAAACATACGTGTAACAGAACATTTCTTAATTTTACATATTATAGATCTGGAGCTAAAACACAAAGTCGGACTCTTCAGCCCTGATATTAAACAGTTGTTAATATCAGTTGTTTAATTCCTAATCTTGACATTGTAATATTTGTTGGAGGATTTAGAAACAGTTTCATAGAATATCTGATTCTGCAGTTTCTGCTCCCCCTGCTTGTCTAAACCTGGCCTCAGTCCCAAACCCCGCCTCTCAGAGCTTTACACAACTCCAGGAAATCAGCGCAGTGAAGTTTCGTTTCTTGTGAAATCGTCTGTCTCTCTGTCTCTCTGCAGCAGAAATGGCAGAAGCGAATATTCTGGTAGCGCATGACCAGTTTAGCTGTCCAGTGTGTCTGGAGATATTGAAGGACCCAGTCGCTATTCCATGTGGACACAGTTACTGTATGGGGTGTATTAAGAACTGCTGGGATCAGACTGATCATACAGGTGTCTACAGCTGCCCCCAGTGCAGAGAGACCTTTACCCCAAGGCCTGTTCTGTGCAGAAACACCATGCTGGCTGAAGTTGTGGAGGAATTAAAGAAGACAGGACTCAATCCTCCTCCTGCTCAAAGTTATGCTGGACCTGGAGATGTGCCGTGTGATTTCTGCACTGGGAGAAAGTTCAAAGCTGTGAAATCCTGTTTGACGTGCCTGGCCTCTTACTGTGAAACACACGTCAAGTCTCACAGTGAAGTTACAACATTAAAGAGACACAAGCTGATCAATGCAATTGGAGATCTGGAGCAGAAGCTTTGTGCTGAACATCAGAAGGTTTTGGAGGTCTTCTGTAGAACCGATCAGATGTGTATTTGCTTGTTGTGTACAGACAAGGAACACAAGAGCCATGATACAGTCTCGGCTGAGGCAGAAAGGAGTGTGAAACAGGTAAGGGTTTGAACCATTTCCTTGTAGCTATCCTAGAAGATAAGAATTCCCAGGGATATTCAACATGTCTGTTTACTAGGTTATACAGTTTCACATTAGATCAGATTTTAATTGTATATTAAGAGCTATTTAAAGAGCCCTAGTTTTTTAATTGCTCTATCTAAACTATGATGTGCTACAATGTATTTCAGGGTGTAACAGGGGTGTTGTTACGGGTGTGGCTATCGCTGATTGACAGGAGAGACACAGGAGGTTTTCTTTGATACAAAAACACAAAACATTCAAAATAAAACACTGCTCGAAAACAACTAGAAAATAAAAGCTGACCAAACAAGAAAGGAGGTCCCGCTCCAGGAACAGTCTCCCTGACACCTCCTCTCTAGACTGGGTTGGGATTAAAATCTTGGATTTGAATATACCCTGCCATATCTAGCACACACTTGATTGGCAAAAACTTGATTTACAATCAAATAAAAACACACTGTTTACACGTGCAGGACCTCAGCCCTGCCTCACAGGGTAAGAAGGATTTGTTCAGCTGTTTTGTGGTGCATTGGAATTTGTAGTGTAAAATTAGCATGATTTATATTCCTAGTGTTTTTATATGTATCTTGTGACTATATAAAATCATAGATCAGTTTCATTGTTTAAGATATTATAGTTTTATTGGTTAAACTGTTTAAAAATGACATTCCCAGCAAAGCCAAGCACATAATTTATAAAAGCAAAAAAATGACCAAGATTAATTGAGAGGAACGCGAAGTTACAGCGAGAACTGCCAGTGACTCTCTCTACAGCATGGATAGTTTACGTGTTTTCAGGGTATTGGCGCAGCAAAAGTAAATCAGACAAAAGCACCATTTCATTTTTAATTTGTAGTTCCCAACACTCTTATGTGAAATGTAGAAAAAAAGTAAATCCCTGTCATACAGTAAGAGAAACAATTCGCCAAAGGAAGGTAACAATGTCCATCTCCTCCTCCTCCTTCTTTTTGTGTTTTATTTATTTACAGTATTTATCCACATATGTATATTACAAGGAAGGTTTAATGACAATTAATGTATATTGTCAACATGGAAATATACTGGGGAACACACTTATTGTGATGTCTGTATCATTTATATTAAATGATTTATTGATATTTTAAATGAACTAGTCGCACGCATCGCAGGCAAAAAAAAAATAAAATTGCAGACCCCAGGCCCTTTTATCGATGCATATGTATATCTGAAACAAAAACACATTGGAAACATGAAAAAAATGCCAACTTATCAAAAGTGCCCAGCCATTTAAAGTAGAGATATCAAAAACACAAGCCAAGTTAGTAGAAATAATTGGGGCAACCTTGCCCAGCACAAAGCAAGTAGACACAACAGTAAAACCGATGGGAGCCAAGGTTGCCCCAATTGTTTCTACTAACTTGGCTTGTGTTTTTCAGGCACAATAAAAAGCGGATCAAACAAAAACACAAACCAAGTTAGTAGAAACAATTGAGCAACCTTGACCCCACCACTTTGACAGTTGTGCGTGCATCTATCTGCACTGGCAGAGCTGCTGTGCCCGCATACCTTTAAAAGTGACACATACGCATCTATCTGCACTGGCAGAGCTGCTGTGCCCGTGCCTTTAAAAAGTGACACACACATCTATCTGCACTGGCAGAGCTGCTGTGCCGTGCCTTTAAAAAGTGACACATATGCATCTATCTGCACTGGCAGAGCTGCTGTGCCGATGCCTTTAAAAAGTGACACATACGCATCTATCTGCACTGGCAGAGCTGCTGTGCCCGTGCCATACCGTTCTTGCCAGTCTGCCCACAGTGAGAGGTGTGTTTTTGGGAGGCTTGCTTGTACACTTAAAACGTTTGATCTTTCAATTTATAACCACCATCTAGCTGAGAAGAATTGTTTTTATTGGTGCAGTGTTAATCATTTTGAAGCATATTTTCTTTTTTTAAATTATGAAGGCTTAAAATCAGTAGAGGACATAACTCAAATCCAAGTAGCTGAATTTGACATGTTTTTACATGATTAAAACAGATATGTTTAAGTTAAAAACGAAATGTAATAATCTATTTGAGATTTTGTTTGTTGAAATCTACAATTTCTTTTGCTCACCCTACTAGTCCCCTCTTTCCTTTGCTCTCTTCCACAGTGAAGTCCTTCTGCTCACGGGCTCATTCTTCTGGGGATTTTGTGTGTTTAGGCATTTTTTACATTTCTTCACAATTTGAAATTCTGTTTTAAATTCCAAGAGTGTGTGAATCCTCCCTATTGAACTGTAATATAGCTTTAAATCCCACGAGCAAGAACAACCCTCCGTTTCTAATTGTAATCTCGTTTTAAAACTCACAAAGCGTGTGCAATCCTCCAATAGAAATGCAGGAATGTGCTGCCACTCAGTTTAAAGTATTCAGAATGAATCAATGATAGATTCAAGTCAGGAAGGAGGTTCATTGCCTGACTGCGCTGGGAAAGGTTGTTTTTTTGTTATTCTTTAGGGGTTTTAGGTTATTTTATTTAATATTTTGACTGGGAAAGGGGTGAAGTCAATGTGAATTGAGTAAGCATCTCCAGTGTTTTTCTGTGTTTATTGGGTATACACTGATTTCATTGTTTTGTATCAGGGCTGTTTTATCTGTGTTTATCAATTAAAACCAGAAAATCAAAAGCACTAAATATCCATTAAAGAGAAAGCTGCTTCAGTTTCCTAGGTGCTTTAACAAAACAAACATGTATTCACATGCTAGATCAGCCATCATTCACTGTTACTAGAATGATGGCTGAATGAATAATATACACACATGTTGTCTGATCTAGCCTGTGCTACAGATGTCTATGGATTGCAACTAGAACTGAAGACAAAATATATTTGACTCAGAATTATTGCACACATTGTAAGGAGGTAAGGATACAAGAAAACATAAAATATATTTGAACTAAAATGATTCTGTCAGTTTCAATAGCATAATTAAACAGGCCAGTGTTGGGTGTGACAGGATATCACTCAATGCCCCATCAGAAAATGTCACTGTGTTTCTACACAGAAGCAGCTGGGAGAGACAGACAGAAATACAACAGAGAATCCAGGAGAGACTGAAAGAAATTGAGGAGCTGAAACAGGCTGTGGAGTCACTGAAAGTGGGTATTGACAAGAGGGGGTATTATTATTATTATTATTATTATTATTATTATTATTATTATTAACAGATTGGAACACAGAAGTTTATGCCTGATGTTTTTGATATTATTATTATTAGTTTATTTAGCAGACGCCTTTTATCCATTATTACAGAACTAGTGTGAACTATGCATCAGCTGCAGAGTCACTTACAACTACGCCTCACCCGAAAGACGGAGCACAAGGAGGTTTACTTGTCAGGGCACAATGATGTGGCTGAGGTTTTGAACCGGGACCTATCAATTACAAGCCATTTCTTTAACCACTGGACCACATAGCCTCCTTTCAATTCTAACCATGTCTCTCTACTGTGTTCTTTCATCAGAGATCTGCATGCATAGAAATAAAGGAAAGTGAGAAGATCTTTACTGAGCTGATCCGATCCATTGAGAAGATCCACACTGAGGTTATTCAGCTGATTGAGCTAACGAGAAGGCTGCAGTGAATCAGGCTGAAGGACGATGAAGAAACTGGAGCAGGAGATTGCTGAGCTGAGGAGGAGAAACGCTGAGTTGAAACAGCTTTCAGAGACAGAGGATCACATCCATTTTCTACAGGTAACATCGCTGCTTGTTAGAAAATCTCAAGTCCATAACTGGGACGGTTTCAGACAGCCCTCTCAATTGAATGAATCCTTGCTTTTCCCCAGGAATGTTTTGGACCCCATTCTGTTTCACTGAAAACTCCTTTTCCACTTTCCTGTTGTAGAATTTCCAGCCTCTCTGTGCCCCTCCTGAAGCTGGAGACTTACAGCGTTACTGTCAATACAGTCATCTCTTTTGGGGCTGTGAGGAAAGCTGTATCTGAACTTAAAGACCATATTGAGGACTTCTGCAAGGGAAATTAATCAAAATAACCACAACAGGTTGGTGTGAAATAGATTCCTTTGGTAGAGATTTCTCAAATAGACCATGGCTTGAGGAGGGACAGGACTTGCAAGACATTAATAAAGAGCTCTTGCAGATTGTTGGCTATATGAATATTGCAGCAGGGAGGAATGAGCAGGGAGGAGGGGTAAATGGAGGAGGGGCAGAGAGGAGAGGAAGCAGGTGAGGAGGAGATTGAGGAGAGATGGAGGGAGGAGGGAGCAAAGAGAGGGAGGATGGAGGTGGGGCAGGTAGGGATCAGTTAATTATTATAATGTCTCTAAAATATCAATTCCAATTTTGAAGGAATTGCAGGGAAAAGGAATTGCCTCAACCCTGGTTGTGCATTGCCTGTATATTAAACACAAAGAAACACGCAACTGAAATGTACAGGACACCCCCGACAGGCTCTTGTTTTAATAGAGGATGTGATTCAGGATCAGATATGACAGGCTCTGTATTAATAGAGGGATCGTATCTTAGGATCAGATATGACAGGGCTCTGTATTAGTAGAGGGATATATTTATACAGGATCAGATATGACAGGCTCTGTATTAATAGAGAGGATCTTTTACATGGGATCAGATATGAGAAAAACTCCCCACACTGGGGAATACATGGCAGCATTATTTTAGGATACTTGATGAAACTAATTAGTACTTCACATCACAAATGAAGCATTTGGTTATTTTGCAAACATGTTAGTAGTTTTATATTGAATTTTACTGTGTTAAGTAATACATGTAATTGAACTGAATGCGTTTTACACACAGAGTTTATGTAGAAATGGAAGGACAGAAAGGAGCTGTACAACATCTATAGAATACAGCATGGGTGGTGTGATATGAGAATGTACGCACACCGGGGGTTATCCAGGCATTAATCTCATGTATCACACACACACACACACACACACACTGCCCCATGCAGTATTTTTATAACAGAGAGTGAACTCCATAAAGAATTGTATTTAAAATAGCAATAACTTTGATAACGTGAACACAGTTTAAAATAAGGTTTGCATTGTGTGAGACAGTACAGAGAAAACCGCGATTGCTGTGGTCTGTACTAGGAGTGATGAGACTGCAAACCAAAGAGAACACTTTGAACTTCTAACTTAAAAACAGCACGTTCCCTTTCAAGCACGAAATGGGTATCAACCCTTTAAAAAAAAATAAAAAAATACATTTTAAAAAGAAACTCTTCTGATAATAAGCTGACGTTTCCTGTAGTTTTCGGGTGTTGTGGAGCTGAATTCTTCTTCTGCAGAGTGACATTCCTGTTTTGTTTTTGTTTTGTTTTTTGTCGTCAGGGTTTCGTGGCAATTGTTAGGGAGCGTGTTAAAATGACGCGCTTTCACATTTCTATTTTTCCATTTCTGTGTTCACGGGTTTGTTCTGAGGGTGGTTGTGTTTGCTCACATTTCTGTGAACCCTTTTTGTGTGAAGTGGATTCCCTTCAGTCCGAATCAGAGTGTATTTCAAAGCCCGTTGGTGTGGGTCCGGGTGATTTTTCGGGTGTCCGGTTTCTCCATGTTCGCGGTGACTCCCTCATGGAAATGCAGCTCTGTCCTCAGATGGGATGCGGAGCGGCTGTTGCCGAGGTGGTTCCGATGTTGGAAACGCGGGTTTCTCTTGGATTGATCAGGGAGGGCTGGACGGGTTTCTTTATCAAGCGCTCCCGAGAGGATTGTGGGATGTGCTGCTGTTTAATATAACGTTATAACTACATTAATAACATACGCGTACAGACACCTTACAGTACGCTGCTAAAGAATAAGAATCACGAAGCTGAATAATGTATAAAGAGATATTAAAAAAAAAACATGTCTATATATGTTCGTTGCTGTGAGGGCAGATTCACATCCCAGCGCTTTGGTATCTCTGGGTTTGAAACGGCGCTCCATAAGTGTAACACCAATTATTATTATTATTATTATTATTTAGTTTTATTTATCAGAAATATAAATTATATTATTATTTCTTTTGTGTGTGTGTGTGTGTGTGTGTTTGTGTGTGTGTGTGTGTAAACATTATTTTTTAAACTATAATAACGGTCCACTGCGGCTCTCAGTGATGACGTTTTACGAATGCTTCAGCTCACATTCAGCAGGTTCGTCAGGCTGTGTGACTGACATATAATCTGACCAATGAAAACGCAGAAAGGGTGGAAACGGTTGTATTATTGGCTGATCGCCCCAAAACAGGCAGGATGGAGGAGGGAGCAGGGAGGATAGAGGAGGGAGGAGGGAACAGGGAGGAGGGAGGGCAGGGGAGAAGGGAGGAGAGGCAGGAGGATGGAGGAGGGGAGGATGGAGGAGGGGCAGGCAGGATGGAGGAGGAGAGCAGGGAGGATGGAGGAGGAACAGGGAGGAGGGAGCAGGGGAGGATGGAGGGGAGGAGGGAACAGGCAGGATGGGGAGGGGAGAATGGAGGGGGAGCAGGGAGGATGGAGGAGGCAGGCAGAATGGAGGAGGGCAGGGAGGATGGAGGGAGGCAGGAGGAGGAACAGGGAGGAGGGGAACAGGGAGCAGGCAGGAGGGGAGCAGGGAGGATAGAGGGGAGGGCAGGCAGGAGGTTGGAGGAGGGAGCAGGGGGATGAGGCAGGCAGGGAGGATGGGGGGAGGGGAGGGAGGGGGAGCAGGGAGCAGGCAGCATGGAGGGAGGGGAGGGGGAGGATGCAGGTGGGAGCAGGTGGAGGGGAGGGAACAAGGGAGGGGAGCAGGGGGGATGGAGTAGGGAGAGGGGAGCAGGGAGGATGCTCAGGAGGAGGGAGGGAGGGTGGAGGGAGCATTCAAGAGGGAGGAGGAAGCATAGAGGAAGGGAGCATGGAGGATGGAGGAGGGGAGGGAACAGGGACTGATGAAGCAGGAGGAGGGGTGATTTGAGGATTCAGCAGACAGTGACTGTTGTATGTTTCAATTTATCTATTCTCTCTTTTTTTTCTGCCCAGTGAATGAAGTTGCAGTTTACAGTCTGCAGGCTCCAGAGCCAAGGAACAGAGCTGAGTTTTTAAAATGTAAGTCTGTTTTCACTGAAACATTTGATTGAAAGATGTGTCACTCCATTGAGAGAAGAGCTAACACTACAGAACAGGGAGGGGGTGGAGCTTGAGGGCAGCAATTATTATTATTCATTAGTAATTGTGAAGCCATTAATCTACCTCCTCTCCAACAAGTATTGGTTCAGATGAATACATGCAGAATGACTGGGGAGGGGCATTTGTTGCCTGTTTTTCCACTCAGACCTTTTCTCCCTAAATATCTTGGTATCCCTGAATAGATAATCATCCCATCTTTTAATACATGTACAATGCATGTGAAACCAGTTGTGGGGTAAAATGAACAGCTATCCTCCCAGTCATCCTGTGCTGGTAGTAAATGTATATTGCAGTATCACTGCACTTGTGGGATGGATTGCTCATTAAAATATTAGACAGATATTTGAAGAGTGGATGATATTCTATTGAAGATATTTAGTAAGCAAGGGGTCTGAGTGGGGAAAATGGCAACACATACCCTGTAGGAAAATTAAGTGAACTGTAATTGTATGCAGAGCTGCATTTGATTGGTTTCCAATTGAAGAAGTTTGATAAGATCGAGGAATTATAATGAACAAAACAATCAAACAGCAAGAGGGTTTAAAGGGTTCATAAGGTCCTTTGTATTTTATTGTGTTGCATGTTCCCATGTGTTGCTACAACTGTTTACGTGAGGTGTGTGTATTGTTTTAATTATTTTTATTTTTTTTACATTTTGACCACTTTTTATACTTATAGATGCTTCCATGTAACTGCATGGGCCTCAGAACTACATTTCCATCATCCTCCTGCTCACATATGTAATTGAGATGGAATTACCAGTGAGCAGGAGGATGATGGGAAATGTAGTTCTGAGAGGTCCCATGTCATGGGAAGCCATCTTGAGGCAGAAAATGCAATTTAAAAGTTTAAAAAGTGGTCAAAATGTATTAAAAAAATTATTAAAACAACACACACACCTTCCATAAACAGGATGTGAGGATGCAGCAGACAATGACTGTTGATTTTCTCAGTGATTTGACTTTTTCTAACCGTCTCTCCTCTACCCGTCCTCTTCTCTTCAATCAGATTCCTGTCAGCTCACACTGGACCCCAACACAGCGAATAGAGAGTTCTGTCTGTCTGAAGGGAACAGAAAGGTGACATGGCAGGACCCAGCAATATCCTGATGATCACCCAGAGAGATTTGATAGAAAGGCCCAAGTGCTTTGCAGAGAGGGTTTGTCTGGGACTCGCTGTTACTGGGAGATTGAGTGGAGTGGGGAATGTGCTTTATAGAGTCACATATAAAGGAATCAACAGGAAAGGAGAGGATCGTTCCTGTCTCCTTGGATTCAATGACAAGTCCTGAGTTTGTTCTGCTCTGATTCCAGTTACACTGCCCGCACAATAACAATCAAACTGCAATAACTGCTCCCCACTCCCCAGAATAGGAGTGTATCTGGACTTTAATGCCGGCACGCTGTCCTTTTATGGCGTCTCTGACACAATGACCCTCCTGCACAGATTCCAAACCACATTCACTGAGCCGCTCTATCCTGGGTTTTGGCTTTGGGGTTCTGGTTCCACTGTAACAATCTGCCAGCTGAACTAGACTGTTTTGTGTTGTAAGAAACCCTTTGTATTGAACTCCTGTCTGTCCTCTCCTCCTCGGGTGAAGGGAATGTTCAATCTGACACAACTTTGGATGAAAGTTAGGGGGTAAAACGGCGCCACCTGCAGAGCGAAATGAGGTGAATTATTTGTTTTTAGCAACGAATGGATTTCATAGGAAGTAACTGTATTTAATTTCATTTTTGAGAATTGTTATGTTTTATATATATTTTAAAAAATGGCATCCAATAGTCAGTGCTGTAACAGTTTTAAAAAGTGAACTTAAGTTTGCTTTATTGTGTGTGTGTTTTTGTTTTTGATTTCAATAAAATGTTTGTTCTGTTTTATTTTTTTCAGATTTTAGTAATGTGATTAAATAATAAAAAAAAGTGATTAACTGAATTTTTCTTACAGGAAGCATTAAACACTCAAATGAGAATGAGAAAGAATTGAAATAGAGAGGTGTGGTAAAGCATAGGGAAGCATTGTAAAGCAAAGAGGTATGGTAAAAGCATAGGGAAGCATTGTAAAGCACAGAGAGGTGTGGTAAAGCATAGGGAAGCAGAGAGATTGTAAAGAACAGAGAGGTGTGGTATAAAGCATAGGGAAGGAAGCAGAGAGGTTGTAAAGCATAGGGAAGCACAGAGAGGTCTGGTAAAGCATAGGGAAGCATTGTAAAGCACAGAGCGGTCTGGTAAAGCACAGAGGAAGCATTGTAAATAGGAAGCATTGTAAAGAGAGGTCTGGTAGGAAGCATTGCAAAGCACAGAGAGTGGTAAAGCATAGGGAAAAAGCACAGAGAGGTCTGGTAAAGCATAGGGAAGCATTGTAAAAGCACAGAGAGGTCTGGTAAAGCATAGGGAAGCATTGTAAAGCACAGAGAGGTGTGGTAAAGCATAGGAAGCATTGTAAAGCACAGAGAGGTCTGGTAGAGCATAGGAAGCATTGTAAAGCACAGAGAGGTAAAGCATGAAGCATTGTAAAGCACAGAGAGGTCTGGAAGCATTGTAAAACACAGATAGGTTTGGTAAAGAATAGGGAAGCATTATAAAAGCACAGAGAGGTGTGGTAAAAGCATAGGGAAGCATTGTAAAGCACAGAGAGGTCTGGACTCTAACCCTGGGCTTGAGACTCAGCTCAGTGATTTGGATTCCTGAACAGCTTCTTAGTAAAGGTATTATTCAGCATGCCGCCACACCGTGAACTAATAAGAAAAGACTTTCAGTACCTGGCAGGCTCTTGTGACATATCAGGCGGGTCATTCTCTTTACTCCTTCTTCTTCTCCTTGAGTCGGGTCCATGCCTCTCTACTGAATCACTGCGTTCCTCAGTTAGCTGTGTTTCTCCTCTGCAACAGAATTGAAACAAGTCCGTTGTTAAAGAGTACAGTGCTTCAAATGTCATTTTCTTTTCTTTCTTTAGACTGGCCCTTTATCTTTTCATGGTGTTTGAAATCATCCCACTTCTTGTTATCACAGTTACTCAAATGCTGGTGTTCGTTTTGGAAACGTCTGTGTTGCTAATTGAGTGCCATGGGAGCATTGTATTTTAAAAATTTTGTATCAATTAAGATTATGTTTTATTTTGAATGATTCATTTTGAATTTTAAATATAAAGGTTAATACTAACAGTTACAACAGCACTTAATAGGAAAAAACGATGATCTTTTGTGTGTTTTGTCCAGTTGTTCTGCTTGGATTTTGTGTCTGACCAAATTTATATTAGAGCTTGAGTTTCTTGCACTGTTCATGTCGTTAGGGTTACCCGATTTGCCCTGAAAAACTAAATAAGACGTTCTTTTTCTCCAAGTCACTGACGAGTACCAAAATAACAGTATTGTGCGGTAAAGAAACAAGGACCAGGGGGTCGCAAATGGATATTAGATAAAGGGGCATTCAGAACAGAAAATAGGAGGCACTTTTTTACACAGAGAATTGTGAGGGTCTGGAACCAACTCCCCAGTAATGTTGTTGAAGCTGACACCCTGGGATCCTTCAAGAAGCTGCTTGATGAGATTCTGGGATCAATAAGCTACTAACAACCAAACGAGCAAGATGGGCTGAATGGGGGCCTCCTCTCGTTTGGAAACTTTCTTATGTTCTTACGTATTTAACACAATAATAGTTTCACAAAATTATAGTGGAATAGTTGTATGCTTGTGTCTTTAGAAAATACCAGTTTACAAAAGCTCCCTTATTTTGCAGACTCCATGTTCACAAGTATGCGGAAGCCCC
Source organism: Huso huso (assembly GCA_036884735.1). Lineage (NCBI taxonomy): Eukaryota > Metazoa > Chordata > Actinopteri > Acipenseriformes > Acipenseridae > Huso > Huso huso. The sequence continues at coordinate 22,215 of JAHFZB010000466.1, forward strand.
TTTGGCAGTCAGCATGCTCTGACATCATAAGTCACATGACCGGAACCTGCGTGACGTCGAGTTATTTTGCTTAAACATCATTAATAACCGAACAACGAAGAAGAAGAAGCGAAAAGGAAAATATAAAGAAAAAATGATGCAGCCTATCATTGTGATAAGATGAAATATTGAAGTACCTTGACAGGATGTTTTGCCGGTACGCAGTTCCGGGCCATACCAGCTGACTTTCAACTCTGATTATTAGTATTATATTTATGTGTGTTATTATTATTATTATTATTATGATTATGGATATAGTTTTATTATCCACTATCCTCAACAATACGAAGTATAAAATCGACTCGCACAAGCGCTCCTCTTCACTGTAGCTGAAGCGAGCTGCGGGTCACATGACACAGGAAGTAAATGTCTTCAAAGCAGTTCCTTGGGTTGGGCAGCAGCTGGTTCATGACGAGAGAGAAACACAGACCTGTTCAGAGTCATGCGAGTCACGAACGACTTTAAATAATCCTGTGTGTGTCTTTATCTCACCTCGCTCGACCCGCTGACAAGTCTTGACAGCCCGCTATTAATAATGAACTGGGGAAATGCTGAGGTTCCCATGCCCATCTTTGTTTCCTCCTCCAGTCATCTCCGTGTCTGAGAAACACTCGTTCCGCAGACAGCTGTGTTTTTGCAACACAACTGAAGTCATTCCGATATAATCAGAGCAGAACAGTCATCACAAAACCTATAGCGCGTGTCTGTATCATTCACAAAAAATAGCAACGCGATCATTAACGAGGGCACAGAGCCCGTATACTCACAGCAGAACAGCCTCCATTCACAAACCTATAGCAAGTTAGATATACTCACAGCAGAACAGCCCATTCACAAAAACCTATGATTTCGACGATATGTGCAGCCTCCATTCACAAAACCTGAAATCATTAACGAGGGAGCACAGAGGATATACTCACAGCAGAACAGCACCCTATATGATATTAACGAGGGGACAGCAGAACAGCCTCCATTCACAAAACCTATAGCAACGCGATCATTAACGAGGGGAGCACAGAGCACCCTGATATACTCACAGCAGAACAGCCTCCATTCACAAAACCTATAGCAACGCGATCATTAACGAGGGGAGATATACTCACACAGAGCACCTGATATACTCACAGCAGAACAGCCTCCATTCACAAAACCTATAGCAACACGATTATTAACGAGGGAGCAGAGCACCCCTGATAACGCGATCATTAACGAGGGGAGCACAGAGCGATACCCAGCAGAACAGATATAGTAACGCGATCACAACAGGGGAACAGCACCCATTCACAGAAACCATTCACAAAATAGCAACGCGATCATTAACGAGGGGAGCACAGATTTGTAATTTCCAGTAAAATGTAATGTTTCTATATTCCAATCTGTGCCAAACGTCATTTTAAAACCCGTGTATTATGAATGTAAAGCCTAGTCCGGGTCTGTCCCATGACACATCCGTTTCATTTACACTGTAATGCGGACTCACATGAACATAATATTTCACAGGGACTGTGTTTTACGTAACTTCGTTAAACTGCAATAAACTCTCTGTCAGACTTTCTGTGTCCTCACCTCGGACTGTATAAAGCAGGATAGGACAGTCAATCCCGTGATGCAGTTCGGTACTCAATTACAGACGCCATTTGTGGAGCCCACTCAGTACTGAATACTTTGCGGAGATGCTGTGTTGCAGCGCCAGGATATACCGGTGTTTCTTTTAATAACAATACAAAATATCGTTAATATAAAGAGCCTGTTATTTATGCGAATTAATGCTTGATTATGTGAAGAAACATTTTGCCAGGGCGAGCGTGAATACTTTAAAAGCATTGCGAGCGCGCTGTGAAAGAGCTCTACGGGCTCCAGGATTGCGTCACTGTTTACTAACTCTGCCCCCTTGTGACATCATTGTCCTATCCTTCCTTATATAGTCCTAGGGTCCGCCCTAGTGCTTCGTCAAAAGCCGACAGCTATTATTGATCTCGATCCACATCATACAAGAGGTCCGTCAGTCTTTCCAACAAGCAAGACTTTCATTTGACGCGCGAGGTCACAAATGGAGGTTAGATAAAGGGGCATTCAGAACACAGAGAATTGTGAGGGTCTGGAACCAACTCCCCAGTAATGTTGTTGAAGCTGACATTCTGGGATCCTTCAAGAAGCTGCTTGATGAGATTCTGGGACATAAGCTACTAACAACCAAACGAGCAAGATGGGCGAATGGGCCTCCTCTCGCTTGGAAACTTTCCTATGTTATTTAAATCTGTTATTGAAATGGTCTGACTGTGGCAGTTGTATGCTGACATGCTATACAAATGTATTGTGGTGGTTTGTTTTTTTCTGCTCTGTACTGTACACTGCTTTGTGATATTTTGTATAAAGGCTGTCTGGTTAAAGTCCAGGATTGTAACCAGAAGGTCACGGGTTCAAATCCCACCTCTGCCACTGACCGACTCGCTGTGTGTGACCCTGAGCGAGTCACTTCACCTCCTTGTGCTCCATCCCGCGGATGAGATGTTAAATCAACGTCCTATTGGAAGTGACTTGCATATAATGCACAGTTCACAGCCTGCCCCTGTAAAGTGCTTTGTGATGGTGGTCCACTATGAAAGGCGCTATATAAAAAATAAAGATATTATATATAAATAAATACATACATAATCAATGCTGTGGATACAGACAAAGCCCACAGCAGATCTATTGACTGTGTCTCGACATGAATCTGAAGATGAGAGAGTTTCTGTACAGTATTGAATTGAATTGGTTTGCAGCTTTTGTGTTTGAGGGGCGGTGTTTGAAAATCTGCGCCCTCCAAAATGCGAGCACTCAATTGAACAATAGGCAGTGTGAGATAGATGGTTGTGAGAGACAGCAGGAGGGGTTAAAAGCTCCCTCAAGTAGAGAAAACATGAGAATGCACCTTTGTTAATTGTTTGATTGTATTGCGTGTCAAACCTGTGGTTTTGTAAGGACGGGAAACAGCTTAGCTGTCCCGTGTTAGCAGTGTGTTCCTGAAAGTTGAGTTAGTGCTCCAAGAGGAGCTAGGTGTTTATTTTGATTTTGTATTTGTTTTATTTTTGTTTTTTAAATATAGCGCGTCAGCGCTTGAAAACGCCATATTTGTGTGCTGGGTCATATTTTTAAAGGGGCAACGAACGCGAGTGAGCTGCCTGTTTACAGTAGGTAACTTGCAGAGGCAGAAATGACGCTTAAAAATGGGCTAACCTGTACTTTAAATAAAATGGACAGGTTTTAACCCGCTAAACCCGGGTAGCTCACCTGCAGAGGCTGAAAGGACCCGTGTTGATTAAGTGTCATTGACTTTGTTATATTCTATTATTATTATCGACCGATAAAACCAAGTACATAATGAAAACCTCATGAACCGGGTTTACAACAATAACGAAATCTTGTGTATCACTGAACTCCACAGGACCAGTTAATGAGGAGATAACACGCAAAACCGTTAGAATTGTGAAAACAGCGGTATTTTTTTTTCCTTAAATAGACGGAAGGTGTGAAGGAGTGTTTTTATTATTTATTTAGCAGACGCCCCTTATCCAGGGCGACTTGCAATTGTTACAAGATATCACATTATTTTTACATACAATTACCCATTTATACAGTGGGGTATTAACTTGAACAATCTAGGTAAAGTACGGTAATGCCCCTCGCTGATTGCGCATTAGGACTATCACCGCACACCTGAGTTGTTAAGGTAAAGCAGTCGGTCGGCAGGTGCCGGCGATCACGATTGGATTAAATCCCTCTAAAAGCTCAACACCGGGCGACTTACTGGGATAGAGTGCCTGTGTGAGCACTGGGGTGACGAGTCTGTAAGGGAGGGACTGACTTTAATGAGAAACCAGGGCAGTACTCTTTTAAATTGTTATACTATTGTTGTATTTCTACTTTGTAATCTTGGTGTTTTATTGATCTTAACCACACTTCAATTCCAAACTATTACACTGTAAACACTGCGTGGATCTGCAGGGGACAGACACGCTCTCACATCCTTGGTAGAGGTTTATTTTGTGTATTTCAGTTTGCTGTGTTATATGGTTATTGTCTATATTGGGTCACTATTAATGATTTGATTTATCTGTTTATAGTTTTTCGGAGCTGCCTTGTTGTAGTTAATGTATTTTAGCGCTATTTTTTGATTGTAGTGTGATTCATGTTCACTAATGAATGATTGTGTTTGAGTTTTTTTTTCTTATCACGGGGGTTGCAGTGGTGTGTCTGCCTCCTTGCGTTTCCTATACCGCAGAGAATAATTAATCTAGCCTCATTTGGTCTCATTTATTGGTATGGTCTAAGATCGCCAACTGCCCTGTTTTAATTAACTATACTAATAAATTGTTTGTCCTGAGTTGCTGTTCCTGGTGTCTTTGTGACGTCACTTCACACACTCTCCTTATTCTATAAATAAAACTACCGGATCATCCGGTTAAACAAAGGTGGTGGTATCGGCTCGCTATTGCATATTTAATCCAGTAGCCGTGAACGAGCAGGTTCATTACAGTACCTCAAAGGGTACAGCAGCAGTGTCCCCACCTGATTGAACCTCAAACATGCTGCCCATGTTTTGAGTATCGCAAATATTCTTTAAATGTGCCTTAAACCTTCCTTATTAACAAATATTGGTACCGACACGAGCACAGAGCCCACTGTACGTAAATATGTTCACTTGTAATAATTGCCATGAAAATAAACTGCTACAGTCCTCGTGAAAATAAATGAATTTAAGCCTTGAGTAGAAGTAACGAGCAGGTATCTTTTCGAGTTATATCAGCTCAAAACAGAAGAGTTTAGCTTTTCGTTGTCCTCTTCTGACTCAGTTAACTTTTAATTAGTTAAATGGCCCTGGCTATTATTTCATATTTGCTTAGTTGCTGTCACGTGATAGATGTTATAAGCCAAGCACTTTTACTGACACGTTCCCAGAACACATCTTAAACACTTGAACAGAATTGTTGGTGACACGTACCTTTCTCGTTTGCATTTTGTAACACAACAGCTATTATCGTTAATTTAGAATTTCAACAAATGCAAATTATCGCAATAACTTAAGAGGCTGTTGCTATGAGGTTTTTTTAGGCGGAACAATTTTAAAACATAGTACTATTGCAGCTTTTAGCAAGAAAAAGAGAATGTTTCATTCAACAGCGTTACATTGTCAGACTAGTCGCTGCACTTTCGATGTCCCAAACAGGAACACTTTCCAAGCCCTTTAACTCATCACAGAAACTGCCCTGGGGGTTTCTGGCGGCCTGACCGGTGAAGTATCAAATTCAGAGCCCCTGTGTGTTGTGCGCATGCGTGCCTTGCTCGTTTAATCAAAGCGCGTTCCCGGCGGTTTGAATGTTCCTGGACGCGCAGAACTTGTCATTCATGTTAATTATTATTATTATTATTTTTTTAGCAGACGCCCTTATCCAGGGCGACTTACAATCGCAAGCAAATACAACACATTCAAGTGTTACAATACAAGTCATACAATAAGAGCAAGAAATACAATAATTTTTTCAAGTGTGACAAACCACAATTCAATAATACAGCAGATAATAGTGAAAGTTACATCAGGATATGATTAAATAGTGATAGTTACATCAGGATGTGATTAAATACAAAATATACAGGTTAAACACTTGGCAGATTACAATATTCTGAAGTACAGGATTAAATGCAGTAAAATAGGGGGCAGATAAGAGCAAAAATAAAAGCATATATTTAAATGAAGGGTGATAGTGTCCCAGGATACAACAGAGGAGTTCTACAGGTGCTCTTTTGAAGAGGTGAGTCTCAAGGAGGTGTTGAATGTGGTCCGGGACTGGGGCAGTCCTGACATCTGTAGGAAGGTCATTCCACCACTGCGGGAGCGAGGGTGAGAAGGAGTGGGCCTGGGAGGCAGGGGAGCGTAGCGGAGGTAGAGCCAGTCTCCTAGTGCAGGCAGAGTGGAGAGATCGAGTGGGGGTGTAGGGGAGATGAGGGTCTGAGGTTAATCTTCCGTGAACTCCATACACTTTTAATAATTCAGCAAAAAACAAACAAATCAAACACGTTACTTTTCGTTGAAATGTGATATCTAAATAAACAACACCTATGAATACTGCGTTGCATAATGTGACATGCAAGAATAAAAAAAAGCAGGGGCACTGAATGACGCCCCTGTTTGAGACTCGTATCAGAATTGAGTAAATGATCATGTTTTTCATCTTACGGTGTCCGTGTCTGCTTATTAATGTCTGAAAGGTGAACAGTCTTCCTCCCGGCCAGGAGAATGCAGAAGGGGAGACAGCGCGTTTGATGTGATGTAATGCTTGCAGTTCTGAGCGCTTCCACGGGCGGCGCTTCGGCGCTTTCAGATCCTGTTTGAGACGCAAGTTCTGACAGAACGATTTCTACACCGAAGTTCTATTTCCACTGAAGAATATATTTTATTTGTGTGGGTGGTCTAGAAAGCCAGTGTATATCTGTTTTATATATATTTGAGCTAATCCTATTTAAAAGATATTACCAGAAACAAACCAAAGAAAAAGAAAACTGCATGCATAACACATCGACGTAGTAAAGAGAGGAAGAAAAGTTTTGTAAAGGAATAGAAGATAGATAGCGATGATACCGGAGCCTCAGCGCCGGATCCGTAAGTATTTAGTTTTTCATTTTCTGTGTAGAGCTTTCTTGCTGTAATAAAGAGTATATGTGGCCCAAAAGGGCTTATTCTCAATTAGATTATTTGGTTGTCTAAGTATATAAATGCACAGGATAGCCGCGGTTTTTCGATTTCTGAGCGGCCATTTTAGGAAAGGTGTTGCTTTTTATTGTGTCTATTGTGTTGTTTTATTGAAACTGCACAATTCATGTATTAGTATTCAATCAGGTTTACTGTAGCCCCTACTGCAGACCCCGACTCGAATCACTTTGAATAATTTTTTTGAATCAATTCCAATTCTTTTATTACAGGCTGTACTGAACAAACACTCACACGCCTTACATGTGTCTGATGAGGTTATGTATGTTTGCTCAATAAAGCTTATGTGACGTAGTGGAATTGATTAAAAGGGAAAATGAATTGAAATTGGGAAATAATAAAAAAAAAAAACGATATTGTCGTTAAAAAAAAAAAGCAATGATCATGACTTTGTGTGAGCGTGTGACCACAATGTTGAACGAAACAACGTGAAATATCAACCAATGTGTGTTTGTTTTTTGCAAACTTTTTTAATTTGTTTGTTTGTTTAAAAGAAATGAGTGAGAAAGAAACCTTGTTTTTTTTTTTTGTTTTGTTTTATCTTAGCAAAGGAAAAGTGAAGAGGAAATGAAGGACCAGCCAGCGCCTCGACGAAGAAACAGTAATAGAGGAAGACCGTCCTGACAGTGAGTGAAGAATGAATGAGGATAGAGTCGTGGAGGATCACAGAACAGGGTTACTATTCCATGAATGAGGATACAGACGACATGTTTATGGATATCCTCATCAGTGAAATAGCCACAGCACTGTGAAAGTTCATGAAGTATTCTGTTTATATAACTGGCATATCCAGCATCCTGTGGAAAAGAAAGTTATGTTTCAACCTGTACTGTATTTAACAGCTGAATCCAAAACATCTCCTCAGATTGCCAAGTAAGTTATTTGATGCTGAACTCTGTACATTGTTGTGAAGAGTTCCAACATCCAGTAACCTTTTCTTTATTAATATTCATTAGGGGTGTAACTCTAATGTCATGATACACACATCACGATGCAGGTCAGACACGATATGAATCACAATGCATGCAATGGTCCTGATGGGCTACTTTGTATGAAGCACAATAGGACCAAACGATCATTTAACAAGTGACTGTTTTATTAGAAGACAAATGGAATGAGACGGGAGAGTATGTATATACCAACTATAAACACACTCTTCATTCAAGAACCGCTTGTGAACTACAGTGAGCTGAGCTGTGCTTTGTCTTGAACCACCATGCACACGACACAGACCCCACATGATGATAATGACATCTCATGTAAAGAAAGTGTCCTGATTCATCGACACATGATGAATTGTTACACACTGCTTAGATATACATTCTACACTTTAACTAGTTGAATGTATACAAAACATGAATCATTAGTTGTGTGATTTAAAACATTTCCTTTTTTGTGTAGTGTCTGATGTGAAGTAGCAGAAGAGGAAACAGGAGAGACAGAGGAACAAGAACCAGGTAAGTACATTGTTATTATTTTCAATATTTTCTCTCTTGTTTATGCCAGGGATGTTCATTGGTTAAATCCACAGTTTACAGCCACGATAGGTGTGTCGTTCGTTTTAAAACAAGTGTCACATTTTAATGTCCACGTAGGCTCAAGCAAGGCTGTTATTGTTGATGGGATGGAGTTCCCATATTTTAGTATAGCTGAAACAGCGCCCCCTGCTGGTCAGGGGGCCTCGCTATTCCAGACAGAGACTTCCTTCCTCACCTCCAGGATTCAATAACCACCCAATATGCATGCTAGCGCCAGTGACACACAGAAAGTGTCACATGACAAGTGTTCGTGGTGGTGTTTTAGCTTGAAATCATCTTTAGAAACTGTATTTTTATTTTTGATGACGACATTGCAAGTGATATTCTGGAAGACGGATACTTTCAAAGCGGCGTAGAAACAACCAATCAGCAGCGACAGTGCTCAGGCAGCTTTTGTTGAAATTCTTTTATATTTATTTTCTGTTAACATTAGTTTATGGATAATCTTGTTTGCTTTTAACTTTGTTCCAAAAAAAAAAGACTATTCTATAGTCCATTCATTTTAATTCGCATAGGTCTTGTTGTACTAGTGGTCAAATATACACCCCTTTTTCATTATATATTTACCCCAAACCTCGCTTTTATAAATATAATTTTAGGAAATGACATGTCAGCACTGTGCTTGGTATCCAGAGCGCGTCTGCCATGAAAATACAAATACGGCTAAAACAAAACAGTATTGGTTTCAACAGAGACAGATTTAGTAACTTAAAACAAATGACAAAATGCTCCGTGGTCTGTGTGTGTAGTTTGAAATGAATGCCGCCTCTGCTCGCTCTCTGCCAATAGGCAGGGATGGAGGTTGAAAAGAATTGTGGGAAATGGGATCAGGCATAGAAGCAAAGGGATATTTCAAAGGTCTTAAAACGACATTTCCACAATTCTTTTCGTTAATCCCGTCCGCTTGGTTTAACATGTTACAGGTGTTACACACCAGCGCCTAGCAGACACTGAGTGCTTTTCACCTCCAGCAACAGCGTGTCATTGACGCTGACATGCGTATCGGAAAGATGAGAGTGTGAAAGGAGCTTTATCTTCAGTCCTGGGTTACAGTGGTGAGAGGACAGTCAAAACTGGGCAATTCAGATGAGGAAAAGAAACAGGAGTCAAGTTGATAAAAAATTTATCAGAATAAATAAATCAATACAGTTTTAACAGATGACTTGTAAAATGCAAAACGTTTCTGCTTATTGATGTCTAAAAAAATCCACTCAGTTAACTCTAAAACAAAAGTGCCTCATTCACTGAACGGCAGTGTTTTGACATTATACAGTGATAAAGGAAGATCATGCACGCAGTTTCATACAGTGATAAAGGAAGATTACCACGCAGTTTCATACAGTGATAAAGGAAGATCACTCACGCAGTTTCATACAGTGATAAAGGAAGATCACTTCACGCAGTTTCATACAGTGATAAAGGAAGATCACTTCACGCAGTTTCACACAGTGATAAAGGAAGATCACTTCACACAGTTTCATACAGTGATAAAGGAAGATCACTTCACACAGTTTCATACAGTGATAAAGGAAGATCACTTCCACGCAGTTTCACAGTGATAAAGGAAGATCACTTCACGCAGTTTCATACAGTGAAAAAGGAAGATCACTTCATGCAGTTTCATACAGTGAAAAAGGAAGATCACTTCACGCAGTTTCACAGTGAAAAAGGAAGATCACTTCACGCGGTTTCATACAGTGATAAAGGAAGATCACTTCACGCAGTTTCATACAGTGATAAGGAAGATCACTTCACGCAGTTTCATACAGTGATAAAGGAAGATCACGTCACGCAGTTTCATACAGTGATAAGGAAGATCACGAGTTTCACGCAGTTTCATACACGTGATAAAAGGAAGATAACGCCACACGAGTTTCATACAGTGATAATGGAAGATCTCACCTAGTTTCATACAGTGATAAAGGAAGATCCTTCACGTAGTTTCATACAGTGATAAAGGAAGATCACTTCACGTAGTTTCATACAGTGATAAAGGAAGATCACTTCACGCAGTTTCATACAGTGATAAAGGAAGATCCTTCACGCAGTTTCATACAGTGATAAAGGAAGATCCTTCACGCAGTTTCATACAGTGATAAAGGAAGATCACTTCAATGAAGTTTCATACAGTGATAAAGGAAGATCACCACGCAGTTTCATACAGTGATAAAGGAAGATCACTTCACGCAGTTTCACACAGTGATAAAGGAAGATCATCAGCGGTTTCGCCCACAGTGATAAGCGAAGATCACTTCACGCAGTTTCATACAGTGATAAGGAAGATCACTTTGCGCAGTTTCATGCGGTGATAAGGAAGATCACTTCACGCAGTTTCCATACAGTGATAAAGGAGAGATCGCGTCACGCAGTTTCATACGGTGATAAAGAAGATCACTTCACGCGGTTTCATACAGTGATAAAGGGAAGATCCGTCACGCGGTTCATACGGTAATGGAAGATCACGTCACGCGGTTTCATACAGTGATAAACACCTTGTTATAAACAGCTAGATGCAATAATGGTTACGGTGGGTAACCTCTAATCCAACACACCTTGTAAACACCAGATGTACCAGGCTGGTCAATCCTGGTCCTGGGATCCCTGTGTCTGCTTTTTCATTCCAATTGAGTTCTCAATTGCCAAAGCAAACCCCATTGAACTAATGTTCATAAGCATGAACCTTTCTAATTGTTCTCGGCCCTAAAAAGTTGCCAATTTTCAAGTTCTTATAAAATGGTATAGTTAACTTGAAATCTCCAACTGTTTAAAAACGCTGAAACAATTAAAAAGGTTAATTAAACAATAGTAGTTCAATGAAGGGTCTAATTAAATAATTGAGAGCTAGAAGAAACGAAAAAGCAACGAACCTGGGGGTCCCAGGACCAAGGTTGGGAAACCCACATTATGTTCTAAACAGGTGCCAATTCACAACAAGTTAAGATGCCCTCTGTATGAGATATCCAACTCGAAATACAATAGAACCTATTCTCCATTTATACCGTAAACGAAAGTATAAATGAGACGCCCATGTAAAACAAATACATCAATTAGATTAAATGCATTTTTATTTCAAAGCAGATGAATGAATGAATGAATGAATGAATGAATGAATGAATGAATACACATAAATCAATAATATTCATTTGGTACTGAGGACAGATGTACTTTCCCACAAAATCTTCTACTTACACACCATGTTTAAGTGTTTTTGTGTATTTCGATATCTGAAACCAGAATTAATCTACAGTAACGCCTATATAATAATGTTAACCTGATTTAATTTGATGATGATGATGATAATAATAATAATCATTATGTGCTACTAAAGAAGTGTATATTGTATATATTAGTATAGGGCATTATCATATATCTGATTCGGTCCTATAATTCCTGTGTGTGTGTTTGTATGTGTTGTGGATTGTCTTGTGTGTGTGTGTGTGTTATATGTGTGTTATGGATGTGTCTGGGGTTGTGTGTGTGTGCTTGTATGTGTGTTGTGTGTGTGTGTGTGCTTATATGTGTGTTGTGGATGTCTGGGTGTGTGTGTTCTTTATGTATGGTGGATGTCTAGGTGTGTGTGTGTGTTCTTGTATGTGTTATGGATATATAAATGTGTGCTTGTATGTGTGTTGTGGATGTGTCTGGGTGTGTGTGCTTGTATGTGTTGTGGATGTGTCTGGGTGTGTGTGTGTGTTCTTGTATGTGTGTTGTGGATGTGTCTGGGTGTGTGTGTGTCTTATATGTGTGTTGTGATGTGTCGTGTGTGCTTGTATGTGTGTTGTGGATGTGTCTGCGTGTGTGTGTTTGTATGTGTGTTGGATGTGTGTCTGGGGGTGTGTGTGTGTGTTCTTATATGTGTGTTGTGGATGTCTGGTGTGTGTGTGTGTTCTTGTATGTGTGTTGTGGATGTGTGTAGGTGCTTGTATATGTGTTGTGGATGTGTGTCTGGGTGTGTGTGTTTGTGTGTGTGTGGATGTGGATGTGTGTGTGTGTGTTTGTTTGTGTGTGTTATTGGATGTGTGTGTGTGTGCTTGTATGTGTTGTGGATGTGTCTGGTGTGTGTGTGTGCTTGTATGTGTTATTGGATGTGTCTGGGTGTCTGTGTGTTCTTGTGTGTATTTGTGGGTGTCTTGTTTCGCGGATCGGCACCGTAGTGAGCTACTCTATTTATGTTGTGATTTAGTTGAAATCGCCTGGTTTCCAAGCAGTTCTGTTAACACACCTTGAGACATTCAGTAAAGGTACCGCACTTAAGTGAATATGGTTAGTATAACAAACACCTCCCCAGCGGGGAAAACAATTAAATCATTTCATGCATTAACATTATTCATTGTATTTAAATGATTCTCCTGGCATTTACCTTGCATGCGAGGTCGCTAGGTTTGATCCCAGATCATTCTCAGAGGTCCTCCTTTTACAGGTTATGTTAGAATTGATGCAGCATTTCAGGTATTCACCCCAAAAAACAACAGCCTTCTCAATAAACTGTAATATAATATTCAGATTAGTACGATCTGTCTGAGAAAATACAAAACATAATTGTCAACTCTTAAACAATTGATGCTTTATTAACAGTGCATTTTAAAGATATGTATGGAATGCATATCACTCAAGGGATAAAAAATGGTTATTATTGCATTTGAAAGAAGGTACAATGAAATTAGCTATTTACACCATGTTTTATTGTTTACAAATCATGCTAAAAAGTGCCTTCTGTGTAGCCACAACATAGCGTTTCATTTTGAATTTACCAGCTTTCTTGATGAAAATTAATCCACGTCTGGGAGGTTTTAGAGTCCGTCTGCTTTTGGACCCACTCTGAGACACCTGGTTTTTTAGTCGTGTGAATCACGCTTAGAGAGGAGTTGCTGGGGGCTGCTGTGGCGCACAAAATCACACTGTTCTTCATTTGAGAAACGTTGGTTCAAAAACATCAAATATCGACACATATACTATACTAATAAAAATCAGAGAACATTATTGCAAAACAAAGCACTGTGTCACGGTATTTTGACAATTTACAAAATACAATTCAAAAGCTCCTGCAGATCTCACTCTGTCATACAGTAATCGGACAGGCTTTCTTTTATTTATTTATTTTATTTATTTATTTATTTTTTGTGCGCTGGGTTAACCTGAGACACAAACAACATCAAGGAAAGCCATCACAAACTGGCTTTTGAAGTGGACCAAAAATCTTGTTTCAGCTTTTTAACAGAACTGTAATGATATGAATCTCTTGCTTTGTATTTAACATGGATTACACTGGGCAAAGTTAAGTGACAGCATGTCTCTGTCTCATTACTGGGAGAAATGGCAATGTAATATTCTGATATGCATGACCAGTTTAGCTGTTCAGTGTGTCTGAGATATTGAAGGACCCAGTCACTATTCCATGGGACACAGTTACTGCATGAATTGTTAGACACTGGGGATCAGACTGATCATACAAGTGTCTACAGCTGCCCCAGTGCAGAGAGACCTTTACCCCAAGGCCTGATCTGCGCAGGAAATACCATGCTGGCTGAAGTTGTGAGGAATTGAAGAAGACAGACCAATCCTCCTCCTGCTCAAAGTTATGCTGGACCTGGAGATGTGCCATATGATGTCTGCACTGGGAGAAAGTTCAAGCCAGGAAATCCTGTTTGGCGGCCTGGCCTCTTACTGAAATACACGCCGTCACACAGTGAGGTTACTCATTAAAGGCACAAGCTGATCAATGCAATTGGAAATCTGGAGAAGCTTTGTGCTGAACACCAGAAGGTTTTGGAGGTCTTCGTAGAACCGATCAGACGTGTATTTGCATGTTGTGTACACAAGATGAACACAAAGCCAGGATACAGTCTCAGCTAAGAAAGAAAGGGACTGGCAAACAGGTAAGGGTTTGAACCATTTCCTTGTAGCTATCCTAGAATAAAATTCCCAAGGATATTTAACATGTCTGTTTACTAGGTTATACAGTTTCACATCAGATCAGATTTTAATTGTATATTAAGAGCGCTTAAAGAGCCCTAGTTTTAATTAACTATCTAAACTATGATGTGCTACAATGTATTTCAGGGGTGTAATAGGGGCGTTGTTATGGTGTGGTTGTCGCTGATTGACAGGGAGACATGTGAGGTTTTCTCTGATATAAAACACAAAACATTCAAAACAAAACACTGCTCAAAAACAACTAGAAAATGAAAAGTTGACCAAACAAGAAAAGAGGTCCCGCTCAGGAACAGTCTCCTGACACCTCCTCTCTAGACTCGGGTGGGATTAAAATCCCTAAACTTGTTCCCTATTCCTTCCAGTGCTAGCAATCCTGGTTAACTCATAACAGTGATCCGAGATACATTTTTCCTCTTGTGTTTCTCACCCTGGTTAACACACGCGGTCGTGAGGATCCTACAGCAACACTCTCCTTCCCAGACAGTCTGTATCCTGCTTGTAGAACCAAGAAACTACTTTTTCAGACCCTTTTTAAAAGGCATGTGGTCAGGGCTAAGATAATCAATTAATCAATTAACACCTGGACACATTCCACACCTGGATTTGAATATACCCTGCCATAGCACCAAACTTGATTACCAAAACATTAATTACAATTACACAAAACACACTGTTTACGTGCAGGACCTAGCCTGCCTCACAAGGGTTAAAGGATTGGTTCAGCTGTTTTGTGGTGCATTGAATTTGTAGTGTAAAATTAGCATGATTTATATTCTGTGTTTTTAATATGTATCTTGCAACTTAATTAAATCATAGATCAGTTTCATTGTTTAAGATATTATAGTTTAATTGGTAAAACTGTTTAAAAAATAGCATTCCCAGCAAAGCTCAAGCACCTAATTAAAAAGCAGAAAAGACCATTATTAATATGATATAAAAATATACAAGATTAATATGATATACAATATACAAGATTAATAGGATATGCAATATACAAAGATTAATATGATATTCAATATACAAGATTAATATGATATTCAATATACAAGAGGTGTCTATATGTAATATTGAAGATTAATATGATATTCAATATACAAGATTAATATGATATTCAATATACAAGATTAATATGATACACAATACAAGATTAATATGACATACAACATTCACGGGGCTTCTGTTTTTCAGGGTGTTTATTAATTTCATTAACCCAAACTCCAGCCATGCTTGTGTTTGCTGGTGATGTGGTGGAAATATGATCCTCGCTTTTTGGAAAGGTGGTGCTGCAGGAGTACTGGAGCGAACACCTAGTGCGATGCTGCCTCTATGATGCAGGGCCTCTTTAATATATTGAAACAATGATTGCAGCACAGGGATCATAATATCTTCTTAATAAACTAATACATCACATTTTAAACAAGACTTTAATAATTGTGTTTTGATATATAGTAAACAAAACACATGCCTTTAAAAAGTGACACACACGCATCTATCTCTGCATTGGCAGAGCTGCTGTGCCCGGGTTTTAAAAAAAAGTGACACATACGCATCTATCTGCACTGGCAGAGCTGCTGTGCCGATGCCTTTAAAAAGACATACGACTATCTGCACTGGCAGAGCTGCTGTGTGCCATTGCCTTTAAAGTGACACATCGCATCTATCTGCACTGGCAGCTGCTGTGCCGATGCCTTTAAAATGACACATACGCATCTATCTGCACTGGCAGAGCTGCTGTGCCACGTGCCTTTAAAAGTGACACACGCACTATCTGCACTGGCAGAGCTGCTGTGCCTGGGCCTTTAAAAAGTGACACGCATCTATCTGCGCTGGCAGAGCTGCTGTGCCCGTGCCTTTAAAAGAAGTGACACATACGAATCCATCTGCACTGGCAGAGCTGCTGTGCCCGTGCCTTTAAAAGTGACACATACGCATCTATCTACACTGGCAGAGCTGCTGTGCCCATGCCTTTAAAGCATACATCATCTATCTGCACTGGCAGAGCTGCTGTGCCCGATCTTTAAAAGTGACATACGATCTATCTGCACTGGCAGAGCTGCTGTGCCGATGCCTTTAAAGTGGTATCGATCTATCTGCACTGGCAGAGCTGCTGTGCCCGTGCCTTAAGCGACACACGCATCTATCTGCAGTGGCAGAGCTGCTGTGCCGATAGGCCGTTCTTGCCAGTCAACCACAGTGAGGGGTGTGTTTTGGGAGACTTGCTTGTGCACTTAAAACGTTTGATCTTTCAATTTATAACCACCATCTAGCTGAAAAGAATTGTTTTTTATTGGTGAAGTGTTCATCTTTGAAGCATATTTTCTTTTTAAATTATGAAGGTTTAAAATCAGTAGAGGACGAACTCAAATCAAGTAGCTGAATTTGACATGTTTTTACATAATTTAAACAGATATGTTTAAGAAATGTAATACTGTAATCTATTTGGGATATTGTTTATTTGAAATCTACAGTTTCTTTTTGCTCACCCTACTAGTCCCCTCTTTCCTTGCTCTCTTCCACAGTGAAGTCCTTCTGCTCACGGGCTCATTCTTCTGGGATTTTTTTGTGTGTTTAGGCATTTTTTACATTTCTTCACAATTTTCAATTCTGTTTTAAAATCCCACGAGTGTGTGAATCCTCCCTATTGAACTGTAATATAGCTTTTAAATCCCACGCAAGAACAACCTCCGTTTCTAATTGTAATCTTCGTTTTAAAGTCTCACCAGGCGTGTGCAATCCTCCAATAGAAATGCAGAAATGTGCTGTCACCAGTTTAAAGTATTCAGAATGAATCAATGATAGATTCAAGTCAGAAGGAGGTTCATTGCCTGACTTCACGCTGGGAAAGGGATTTTTGTTTGGTTTTAGGTTATTTTATTGTATTTTTCACATGGAAAGGGGGTGAAGTCAACGTGAATTGAGTAAACCATGTCAGTGTTTGTCTGGTGTTTATTGGTATACACTGATTTCGTTGTTTTGTGTCAGGGCTGTTTTTATCTGTTTATCAGATAAACCAGAAATCAGAAGCCCTAAATATCCATTAAAGAGAAAGCTGCTTCAGTTTTTTGGTGCTTGACCAAACAAACATGTGACACATACTACATCAGCCATCATTCACTGTTACTAGTATGAAACAGTACCATCTAGTGGACAGCTCCTGTGGATCAAGTGTTCTTTTGTGTTACTGGCAGCTGTGCACTAGATGGTGTTGTATCTTACTACTATACACACATATTGTCAGATTCAGCCTGTGCTGCAGATATCTATGGAGTGCAACTAGAACTGAAGAGCAAAATATATTCGAGAATCACTGAAAATTATTGCAAACATTGTAAAGAAGGGGAGGGACAAAATAGGATAATATATTTAAACTAAATTGATTCTGTCAGGTTCAATAGCATAGTTAAACAGACCTGTGATGGGTGTGACAGATTTCACTCAATGCCCCATCAGAAATGTCACTGTGTGTCACTGTGTTTCTACACAGAAGCAGCTGGGAGGAACAGACATGAAATACAACAGAGAATCCAGGAGACTGAAAGAAATTGAGGAAACAGGCTGTGGAGTCACTGAAAGTGGGTATTGACAAGAGGGGGTTATTATTATTATTATTATTATTGTGTATTATTATTATTATTATTAACAGATGGACTGGAACACATCTACAGAAGTTTACTGTCTATGCCTGATGTGTTTTTGATATTAATATCTAACCATGTCTCCTCTACTGTGTTCTTTCACTCAGAGATCTGCATGCATAGAAATAAAAGGAAAGTGAGAAGATCTTACTGAGCTGATCCATCCATTGAGAAGATCCACACTGAGGTTATTGAGCTGATTGAGCTAGCGAGAAGGCTGCAGTGAATCAGGCTGAAGGACGACAAGAAACTGGAGCAGGAGATTGCTGAGCTAAAGAGGAGAAACGCTGAGTTGAAACAGCTTTCAGAGACAGAGGATCACATCCATTTCTACAGGTAACATCACTGCTTGTTAGAAAATCTCAAGTCCATAACTGGGACGGTTCAGACAGACCTCTCCAATTGAATGAATCCTTGCTTTCCCCAGGAATGTTTGGACCCCATTCTGTTTCACTGAAAACTCCCTTTTCTTCACTTTCCTGTTGTAGAATTTCCAGTCTCTGTGCCCTCCTGAAGCTGGAGACTTACCCAGCATTACTGTCAATACAGACATCTCTTTTGAGGCTGTGGAGGAAAGCTGTATCTGAACTTAAAGACCATATTGAGGACTTCTGGGGAATTAATAAGCAAAAACAGGTTGGTGTGAAATAGATTCCTTGGTAGAGATTTCTCAAACAGACCATGGCTTGAGGAGGGACAGGACTTGCAAGACATTAATAAAGACCTCTTGCAGATTGTTGGCTATATGAATACTGCAGCAGGGGAGGGAGGGGAATGGAGGGGAGCAAGGAGAATGAAGGGAGAGCATGAAAGAGGGGAGGAGGGAGCAAGGATTAGGGAGGATGGAGGTGGGAGCAGGGAGCAGTACAGAACAGGAAGGAGGGGAGCAGGGGAGGTGTGCATACAGGAGGGAGCAGGGATGACAGAGCAGGGACTAATGAAGCAGGAGGAGACAGGAGGGAGCAGGGAGAAGAGAGGGGAGCATGGAGGATGTGGAGGATGGAGCAGACAATGACTGCTGTATGTTTGATCAAGGGTGTCCTAATATGGACACCGGTACTGTTGGGCAAAAATATGTGATTTGAGAGGAACGAGATATTTAGTAAGCAAGGGGTCTGAGGGTAAAATGGCAACACATACCCTGTAGGAACATTAAGTGACCTGTAATTGTATACAGAGCTGCATTTGATTAGTTCAATTGAAGTTTGATAAGATCGAGAATTATAATGAACAAAACAATCACAGCAAGAGGGTTTAATTAATAGCAGCAGTTTATTAAAGACAGAAAAATAAAGAGAGACTTATCCAAAGTCAGAAATAAATCTCAAGTAAGATTATAGATCAAATTCATTGGATTATCAGCCTTAAACATCACAGTCTAAATATACTTGTGTAAAATAGCAGGGAGCATAGAGGAGGGAGCATAGAGCTGGAAGGAGGGGCAAGAGGAGAGGGGAGGAGGAATGGGAGGATGGAGCATAGAGGAGGGGGCAGGGAGGGAGGCAAAGAAGATTGAGGAGGGAGCATAGAGGAAAAAAGGAGGAGGGAGTATGGTGGGATGAGGGAACAGGAGGAGGAGCAAAGTAGATTGAGGGTGAGCATAGAGGAAGAAGGGTGGAGGGATTATAGAGGGATGAGGGAACAGAGGAGGGAGCAAAGAAGATTGAGGGGGAAGGGAGGAGGAGGGAGGGAGGGAGCAAACAGGAGGGAGCAGGGAGAGTTCTAGAGAAGGCGGGGACTAGGAGCATAGAAGGGAGGAGAGCAGGTGGTGTGTGTATTGTGACGGGTTAAATTGGGTGTGATCCTTCATTTTCCATTTCTCCAACGTTATTCCGTCGTTTGTCTCTAGACTGATGTGAACTGGAGGGCGCTAATCAAAGTTTATCAGTGTTTATATTTATGTAATGTAAACTAGATAACTCCGCTATTCAGAAGAAGCTTCTTTTTATACATGGGATATAAACAGAAAAATTGTTTTGCCAAGATATGGTAAAGTTATATTTTGAAAACCTCGATGTAAACAAAATAGAGCACAGAAATGACACATTAATGACCCAATAATCATAATTGAATTTGTAAAGGGAGGAAAAGGACAAAAAACAGGAAATATTAGCATTTTTGTCCCACAGAATTAACATTTTGTCCACAGAATTAGCATTTTGTATCACAAACAGTTTTAAACCCAGAAAAATAAAATGCATTTTGTCCAACAAATGATAGTAATGTTAAATAATTTGGGGACAAAAACTTATAACTTACTGCCCCTCTATGAATATCCAGAGAAATTAGCAGACCAACGTGATTTAACCCCTTAAATACACTGTTACTCCTTCAATTATAAACATACATTGGCATGTGTGTCAGCTGTTTGGACCCTGAAGTCAGTGTTGGGCTGAAAAAATAAATGAATAATGTTTAGAGCTGCTCCTCTATAAATATCAGAGAAATTAGCAGCCCAACGGATTTAAGCTCTTACATACAAGCCAATCATTCAGTTTGGAGCAGATCCAAAGTCTGAATAAAAACAGGCGAATAAGAAACAGGTGAATAAGAAGCTATCTTCAGCCTCATTGAAACTGGTCATTTGTGAACAGGGTTCAGGTCAATTCCTTTTTCAATCTCAATAACTTTTAAATCAATTCCCATTCCTTTTATCAATTTCAACACATCATTGATCACAATTGTAATTAGCAGTATTCTGTTGAAATGAGCTTCTCACAGTGGCAACAAGTGCACACAAATTCACTTCTGTTTGTTAGTCGATTAAATCAACTTCAGATGAAAGATGTTGAACAATCACAACAATATTGTAATGTCTCTAAATATCAGATTAATTCCTTTGAAGGAATTACCCAAAAAGGAATTGCCTCAACACAGTTTGTGCATTGCCTATTATATTAAACACAAAGAAGCAGCGCAACTCTGGCTATGTACAGGACACCCCGAAGAGACTGCAACCTCAATCCAGCTTGTAATACAAACTAATGCACCACCTTAGTAAGCAAATGTTATTTTATAGTACAGTCTGACAGACAACCCAAGATTAACTACTTACAGCACAACAGTCCTTCCGCGACTGTGATAATAGGATCGTATCTTACAGGATCAGATATGACAGGCTCCTGTATTAATAGAGGGATCGTATCTTACAGGATCAGATATGACAGGCTCTGTATTATTAGAGGGGATTGTATCTTCTGGGATCAGATATGACAGGCTCTGTATTAATAGAGGGATAAAGTATCTTACGGATCCAGATATGACAGACTCTGTATTAATAGAGGGATCGTATCTTACGGGATCAGAATATGACGAGCTCTGTATTAACAGGGCATAAATGTCTTACAGGATCAGATATGACAGGCTCTGTATTAATGAGGGGCTCGTATCTTCAGGATCGAATGACAGGCTCTGTATTAATAGAGGGGATCGTATCTTACAGGATCAGATATGATAGGCTCTGTATTAATAGGGGATGCGTATCTTACAGGATCAGATATGACAGGCTCTGTATTAATGGGGGATCGTATCTTACAGGATCAGATATGACAGGCTCTGTATTAATAGAGGATTATCTTAGGATCAGATATGACAGGCTCTGTATTAATAGAGACGCTGTCTTCTGGGATCAGATATGATAGGCTCTGTATTTATAGAGGATTGTATCTTACAGGATCAGATATGACGAAATACTGTATTAATAGGATGGTATCTTACAGGATCGAATATGACAGGCTCTGTATTAATGGAGGATTGTATCTTACAGGATCAGATATGACGGGCTCTGTATTAATAGGATCGTATACTTACAGGATCGAATATGAAGGCTCATATTAATAGAGAATTAGAAGTATCTTACAGGATCAGATATGACAGGCTCTGTATTAATAGAGGATTGTATCTTACAGGATCAGATATGACAGGCTCTGTATTAATAGAGGATACGTATCTTACAGGATCGAATATGACAGGCTCTGTGATAATAGAGGGGCATTGTATCTTACAGGATCAGATATGACGAATAACCCATTTATAGAGGATTGTATCTTACAGGATCCAGATATGACAGGCTCTGTGTTAATAGAGGATCGTGTCTTACAGGATCAGTATGACAGGCTCTCTGTATTAATAGAGGGGATTGTATCTTACAGGATCCAGATATGACAGGCTCTGTATTAATAGAGGATCGTATCTTACAGGATCAGATATGACAGGCTTCTCCCCCACACTGAGAATACATGGCAGCATTAACTTAGGATACTTGATGATAATAGCCTGGCTAATTAGTACTTCACATCTGATACTAAGCAGAAGAATTGATGCTGTTTGCAGAAGGCAAGGTGGTCACAACAAATATTGATTTGATGTAGATTTTTTTCTTCTGTTCACTCACTTTGCATTTTGTTAATTGTTAATAAACTATTAACATGTCTATTTTTAAGCATTCTTACTTTACAGCATTTTTCACACCTGCCTAAAACTTTTGCACAGTACTGTACATTTAAAAGAAACTCTTCTGATAATAAGCTAGCAGCGTTCCTGGAGTTTTCAGGTGTTGTAGACAATTCTTCTTCTCTTGAGTGACATTCCTGTTTTGTTTTGTTTGTTTTTGTCGTCAGGGTTTCCGTGGCGGTGTTAGGGAGGCGTGTTAAATAATGGCCTTTCACATTTCTATTTCCATTTCTGTGTTCACGGGTTTGTTCTGTGAGGGTGGTTGTGTTTGCTCACATTTCTGTGAACCCTTTGTGTGATGATTCCTTCAGTCGAATCAGGGGTGGGTCAATTGTCAGGGAGGGCTGGACGGGTTTCTTTATCAGCTCGAGAGGATTGTGGGATGTGTTGCTGTTTAATATAACGTTATAACTACATTAATAACATCTGTGATAGGTACCTTGATGCGCTGCTAAGAATAAAATCCTGACTGAATAATGTATAAAGATATTAAAAATAAAACATGTCTATATATGTTCGTTGCTGTGAGGCAGATTCACATCCCAGCGCTTTGGTATCCTGGGTTTGAAGCAGCTCCATGATGTAAAACAATTATTATTATTATTATTATTATTATTATTAGGAGGTAGGAGGGAATATTGAGGACCGCGCCTTAATACAGTGTTGATGACATCCTTAAACTTGAAATTACAGAAGAAAAAAAAAGATTGAAGTGTATTATTATTATTATTATTATTATTATTATTTAGTTGTAGATTATCAGAAATATAAAACATATTATTTCTATTAGTTGTGTGTGTGTGTTTGTGTAACATTATTTTAAACTATAATAACGTTCCACTACGGCTCTCAGTGATGAGAAGTTTCATGATTGCTTCAACCACATTCAGCAGTTTCACTCAGGCTGTGTGACATATAATCTGACAATGAAAGCATGAAAAGGGTGGAAAGCAGTTTGTATTATTAGCTGGTACCCCAAAACACTAAAATAACGTCTGATAACTGGTGGAGAAGGAGGAGAGAACAGGAGGATGGAGGAGGAAGCAGGTAGGATGGAGGAGGGAGCAGGCAGGATGGAGGAGGGGCAGGGAGGGAGGAGGGAGGAGGAGGGAGCAGGCAGGAGGGGCAGGAGAGAATGGAGGAGGGAGCAGAATGGAGGAGGGAGCAGGAGGAGGAGAAGGGAGGGATGAGGGAACAGGGAGGAGGGGGGGAGCAGGCAGGGGGAGCAGGGAGGATGAGAAGGGAGCACGAGGAGGATGCAGGTGGGAGGAGGAGGAGGGAGGATGCAGGTGGGAGCAGGGCAGGCAGCATGGAGGAGGGAGCAGGGAATAGGGAGCAAGGAGGATGCAGGTGGGAGCAGGGTGGAGGTGGAGGAGCAGGGTGGATGGAGAGGGGAGCAGGGAGGATGCTTGTGGAGGAGGCAGGAGGGTGGAGGGGAGCATTCAAGAGAGGGAGAAGGAAGCATAGAGGAAGGAGCAGGAGGGTGTTTGAGGGGCCAGGCGCAGACAGTGACATTGTATGTTTCAATTCTATTTCTCTCTCTTTCTGCCAAACA